>PVIH01005487.1:55467-123566 GCA_004025045.1 Sigmodon hispidus | reverse complement strand
CCTGCTGCCCCCCTCCCCCTGACCCCTGCTTCCCTTTAGGGAATCCAAGGGCATAAACAGGAAGGAGGAGAGGCAAGAAAAGGGTAGGTAGGGTATTGGGGTGTGGGGGCGCCATATGTTCAATCTATTATATATACCTGTACAAAAGCTTAAAAATACATATGAAGTTTTATTAAAAATAGATGTGTAAAGAGTTCAGTTAAAAAGTGGACAAAGGAAAATGTAACTAAAATGAAGTACAGGTCAGAGATGAAAGGTCATTCCGCCACTTCCTGGGATATGAACTCAAGAATCCATCTCAGGTTGTCAGGGCTATGTGCAAGTACTGCTAGCCTCTACCAGCTGAACCATCTTTCTGACCCTAAAATGAAGTCTTTGAACGATGGAATTTCCTCTGAAATATCCTCTGTTAAGTTTAAAATGTGGTTATTTATGCATATGGTCTTCATTCTGCTTTGGCCCAGTATTTGGCCTGCCTCCTGGCCGCTGCTTTTTGTGCATACCTGGGGCTCTTAGTGTGTCTGCTGGTCTCTGCACACGTCCCTTGTGCACGTTTTATTTCAGCTGTCTTGTTCATGTGTTCCCTGTGTTTGTTTCAGATGATACCTTTTTACGTTTCCAATGCAACCAATTACTTTGGTCGTATAATTGATAAACACTTGGATTTTTATGCAACTCTCAATGCGGAAATGAATGAGTATTTTAAGATCCCCAGTAATAAAGCAGCTGCTGAAAAGGTGGAGAATTTGGGGTTGTATGGATTAGAAGAAAAGACACTTTTCCAGAGGTAAATTATCAATAATCTTCTCTCTATAGTTGTGAGACATGAATAATTTAAGCAGTATTGAATGCTTATTCTCATTACTGTCTGTTGTGTGTGCGTGCCCCGATCCTAGCCACCTCCCAGAAAAGTGATGCTTGCATACATGCTATGTTCCAAAGACTTGGTACAGATGTGTGTAGGACACCTAGCTCCTGAACACAGAGTCCAGTGGCCATTTTTCTCCAAATATTTATTAATCCATTGCTGTGTGGAGCACACACACCCCTCTGTAACATTGAATTTCCTATGAAAGAGGCATTGTTCTCACTTGGAACTGTGGCCTTGTTGAGGAAGTTATCTAAGACCAGCTCAGTAGGTGACAAAATTAGTGTTCCAGCTTGGCCACCCAACGCACATGCTTCTTTGCACGTACCTTTCTGAATCCATAGGCCTACACTGTTAGTGTTAGCCTCATCTTGGAAAACTAGAGTCTTTACTTTGCTCTTTTAACCTGATTTCATTGATGAGATACATACATCCCAACAAGGTTTGTGTGTTCAGAAGTGCTGCCTGTTAGATGGTGATGTGTGCTGCAGACAGTCTGTCCTGTAGGACTACTCCGAAGGAGAGGATGAGGTGGCTTCCTTTGTGGATCCCCTGATGTCTCTCTCTGCTGTTCTTAGGGTTCAAGTGTTAGAGGTGAGCCAGAAGGAAGACACCTGGGGTCTGGGGAGTGTCTTGGTGAAATTCATAGATGAAGGCAGGACCAAGCTCATCTCAAGAGACCAGCTGCTGCTGCTCCCAGAGAAGTTCCACACTCTGCCCCCTCAAGCTGTGGAGTTCATTGTTTGTAGGGTGAAGCCAGCTGACAGTGAAATTGAATGGAACCCGAAGGTGGGTTACTTTAGCTTTTTATGTTTTATTGACTTGGGCAATACATTTATCCCAGAAAATACAAAGAATTGCTACTTATTCTAATTGTGTGCGTGTGTGTGTGTGTGTGTGTGTGTGTGTGTGTGTGTGTGTGTGTGTTGTGTGTGTGGAGAGAGAGAGAGAGATTTTTTTTTTAACATAGGATTTCACTATGTTGCCCAGAGCAGTCCTGAACTCCTAGATTCAGGCAGTCTTTTTGGGTCAGCCTACTAAGCAATTAATAGCTCCTGCTATTTCTTGAAATCTTAAATTTGAGCCATTGCATTGCAATTTGCAATTTTAGGTCATTAAAAGCATGATTCTCTGAGGTCTCTACTGTTACAAAACAGTGCTATGTGCCATTCTATGCTTTCATTACTGTGCCTAAGAGATCCATGAAACAAAACTGCCTCTAGCCTGCAAGCCTCTTGCCCAAAGACAGATATTCCTGAAATGCTGGAGGCTGTTATTTATGAGAGATAACAAGCTACCTACTTTTGCTCACCTAAACCAGTTTGTTTGACCCAAATGCACTGGATATGCTTGGTTACATCTAAGCAGAAGGTAGGCAGGAGATACGTCAGAAAAATGTCAGGATTGGGGGCTGGAGAGATGGCTCAGACATTGAGAGCACCGACCGTTGTTCCAGAGGACCTGAGTTCAATTCCCAGCATCCACATGGCGGCTCACAACCATCTGTAATGAGGTCTGGTGTCCTCTTCTGGCACACAGGCATAGTGGAGGCAGACTGTTGTATACATAATGAATAAATCTTAAAAAAGAAAAGAAGTATGTCAGGATGTATGCTTACCTCTGATTGTCTGTAGACCAGAGGTAAGCAGGCAGAAAGTATGTCAGTATATATGCTTGCCGCTGATTGGACCTGATTAGAAAACAGTCTTTTTAAAAAGTCTCTGCAAAATGTGATTTATGGCCATTTCCTGGGAACCCAGGACTGGACTTGGCTAGAGTCTGTCTTCCTGGCCAGTAAGTAAAGCTTGTTTCAAATTTGGCTCAAAACTGTGGTGGTGGTCTTCATGTCCCCTGGTAGGATTAACAGTAGCCATTGTCATTGGCACTGCCTTAGAATGTGTAACATAAAAGGACAAAAGCGTGAGAGCCTGTGAAAACAGGGCTGCAGGGTATGGGTGTTCCTTGGAGGCCAAGAAATTCTGTCAGGGTTGGGAAGATGGACTGAAAAAGAGTGATAGATGCCAGAACAGGATGCAAAGGAAGAGCTATTTCCTCTGCATCCTGTGGGGTCACTGAAACGTCATCAATTAGGTACTATCAACAGCAGGAAAAAGTGCCTATTTTATGTGATGTACACGGAAGACCATCCTACTGGCAAGATGAGATGGGAGAGGGGGGGCTCATTGCCAGAACAAGGAGCTGATGACAATGGGCCCGATTCTAGAAGCTGGTTAATGGGAATGAGATAAGCCATTGTAATGAGCCAATTCAAAACTGGCTGGGTTTTAAACAAGATTAAATACTACTACCTAGGAAGTCAGTATCAGGGATAAAGATACAACCTTGATGTTGCAAGTTTAATCAAGACTAGCTTTTTTTCAGCTGGAAATTTCCCTCTTTGTTGTAAGAACTTACTGAGTATCCACTGTGTGTCGGGGGCCATGCTGAGTTCTGCACCATCAGCAGGAAATCCTCGTTGTCTGTCCTTGTCCTTTAGGACATCTTCTGGGCCTGTAAAGATGACTTCACAAGAGTCTCACTGAAGGGACAGCCTTCTGTAGAAATGTGAGATCCCAGTCAGGGTTCTGTTGCTGTGATGAAACTATGACCAAAAGCAAGTTCTGGAGGAAAGCGTTTATTTGCCTTGGCATTTCCACATTGTAGTCCATCACTGAAAGAAACAGGCCTGGAATCTGGAGGGAGTAGCTGATGCAAAGGCCATGGAGGGGACATGCTTACTTGCTTGCTTACTGTGGCTTGCTCAGCTTGTTTTTTAATAGAACCAGGACCACCAGGCCAGGGACGGCCCCAGCCACAATGGGCTCTCCACCCCTCCCCCATCAATCATTAATTACAAAATGCCTTAAAGCTGGAGTTCATGGCCATATTTTCTCAATTGAAGTTCCTTACTTTCAGATGATTCTAGTTTGTATCAAGTTGACCTAAAACTGGCCAGCACTCCGGGGTGGTGTTGATGCACTCCTTTAATCCCAGCACTTGAGAGGTAAAAGGAGGTGGATCTCAGTGAGCTTGAGGACAGTCTGGCCTACAAAGCAAGTTCCAGGACAGCCAGGGCTACACAGAGAAACCCTGTCTCAGAGAGAAAAAAAAAGAAAAACTAGCCAGCACATGGAGCAAGTTCTGCATTTTTCCAGTTCACTCACTGTCCCAAGGGCACCAAGCCATCCCATGACAGGGGCCCACTGTGGCCTGTCCGTCTGCTGTGGCCCTTCCAGAGGGAGAGTGGTGACGCACCTGTCCACGAGCAGGCCCTCAGCTGTGTATTATGGCTGCAGAGAGTTCAGCAACCATAGCGCCGGCTGGAGAAGCAAGTGGAACCTCTTCATTTACTGAGCTGTCAAGGAAGGAAATTACAGATGTTTCTGGGTTTCTGGGGTGAACAGAGGAGACGGGTCCACCAGGTCTGAAGGTGTGAACCCACGCCTGTTCTCAGAACTTACTGAGGTCTTGGGCAAGTTCCTGCATCTGACAAGAGGGGGCTGATGCCCACCTAGCCTCATAGTGCTGTTATGTACTATACAGCATATGTAAGGTGAGCTGCTTACCTGAAGCCTCAGTTGAATAACAAACATTTTTGTTTTGTTTTTTCAGGTCACTAGATACATTCATCATAAGATTGTTGGGAAAATGCATGATGCCAAAGTGGTACTCGCTTTAGGAAATACCCTTTGGATCGATCCAATGGTAAGTGTTCAGTTTTCTTCAAAAGAAATCTTCTTGGATGGCCCCCAGAAATGATGTAAAGATCCTAGTCTGTTGCTAGAAATGGAGGTTTATTTGGGGTTCTGTATTAGGGGAGATATTTTTAGTGTTATTTTGGGTCAGGGGTTTGTTTGATTTTGATTTTGGCTGGTGGGATATTTTTAACGGTGATTGCAAGTGGGTATTGTGTGTAATACACATCTGTAATATAATTGATCTCATGAATTTTTCCTTAATGCGCGTTGCACTTTCTAGTGTTTACAATGGTATTTCATTTTACCCTTTGAAATGTAAATCCCAGAGATCATTACAGGGGTTCTGAGACTACTGCCCAGCCTGTTTGAGAAGTCCCAGATCAGTGTCAGTGACCACACTGCCTGCTTTTCCCAGTTCCAGAAGCCCTGGGCATGCTCAGTAATTGCTTCAGAGGAGTCCAGTCCTTGGCACTTAGAGCTGTGCTGACAGTTTCTGCCTCATTTCTTCACTGTGCATAGCTCCACTATGTCCTAAGGCCAGACTGCACCCTTGAGTGGCCTGTATGTGACTGACACTGTTCATTTCTCCTTGCACCTTAAGAATTCTTCACAGTTCTGCTGCATCAGACAAGCCTTATTTGTTATTATTTCTAATATTTAAAGAATTCAGTTCTTATCTTGTTGAAAGTAAAATTTACAAGAATGAAAAGGCTTTAACACATTTAGTGGGGAATTTGAATATAAGATTTATGAATAAGAAAAGTCATGTTGGGGCTGGAGAGATGGCTCAGCCGTTAGGAGCACCGTCTGCTCTTCCAGAGGACCCGGGTTCGATTCCCAGCACCCACATGGCAGCTAACAACTGTCTGTAGTTCCAGTTCCAGGCAAACACCAAGGCAAATAAATAAATAAAGTTTTGAAAAAAAAAAAAAAAAGAAAAGTCATGTTAGGAAAGAAAAGTATCAATTACCAGAGCAGGTAAGTAGAGATATTTATGAATTTTAAGTAGTGTTGACATAGATAGGATTACAATTTTCTTTATTACAGGAAAAAAGGAAGCTTTATTAAGCTTAGTTTTTTTTTTTCAAAAACACCATAGAATATGAAGTACAAAAGAAAACCCTCTTGAAAAACATGTTTGCATAGCTACAAAGTGTATGGCAGTGTCTCCTGACACACCAGAGGGGAACAGCGCCCAGCTTATCTTCCCATCTCAGAGCAACTCCCTGTCACTCTGGGTGAAGGTAACTCTTCTGTGCATCCCTCAGTTGGCGTATGTGCCCAGGGTTCATCCCTGCCTTTCCATAGAAAGGGTAGCTTACCTGTGTCCACACCTCTCCACCCACACAGGAATCCCACTGTTGCAGATTTTCACAGCTTTCTTAAATTGCATGAGTTTAAATGCTTTGGCTGGAGAACAGACAAACAGATAAAACAGTGTAGGGCCTAGGACTTGGAGCCTTGGCATGAAGAGTTCTTTCAAGACACATGAGGACTCTGAGCCTTGTCAGAGAGACCGAAGGAGAGTAAGAAAGAAGCTTAGGTTTTTAGAAGTCCGGCTACAGCATCCTGGACTGCTATACACTAGGCTGTCACACCTAGGGTCTGCATAACTCATGCTATTTCCACAGCATGGGGCAGGACTCAGGATTCTGCCATCACCTCAGTGGTAAAATAACTGTCAGCTGCAGCAAGAAGCCCTTGCATATGAGACATTTGTCCAAGTGCGTCTGATTTGTAGTACGACTCAGGAGAGAGTGCCTGTAACCCAGTCACATCAGAAGTGACGCTTACAAATGTTTCCCCCCTTCAGGTGCATGTTACAAAACTTTCAAATCTAAAAACGTCTATCATTGACTATAATGTTCGAGCTGAAATTTTATCCATGGGAATGGGTATTGATAATTCAGAACATGTAGAACAACTGAAAATACTATACAAAGAAGCCAAACTGCCATCTTTTGAGGACCTTCTGGGCCAGACCTCGTAAGTATATTTCTGTCTCCTTTGGAAAGCTGTATTAAGTTAGAGGAATCTCCCTGTTCTAGCTCTCACGTCAGGGTGCACCAGCTGACCCCTCTAGTGTTGCTGGAGTGGTATAAGAAAGTCTCAGGCATATTGTTTTTATTATTTCTTTTGCAGAAAGGACTTTGGTTGACATTTTATTTGCGTATAGCACAGTATGCAGTTTGATAGTGCACTTGGGACACCAGGGGGAAAACAGAGATAGGGCTCCCTGGCTTCATACTTCATTTGCATTGGACCCCTGTGCTTTGCTCCATGTCTGCTACAGTATCTCACAGTGAACATACAATTCATCTGTACTGTATGTAGAGTATACATCTAAGTATGTGCTCTTAGTGTCACTTTGGGTATGTCATGAGGCCTACCTGGTGTGCTGTAGGCTAGGGGGGTGTCCAGTTAGGGTGCTGCACCCTCCCCTGAACATCTGTGGCTGTGTTTCATGGTGGTTTCTGATTGGAGGAATTGACTTGTGGTTCCTGCTCCTGCCCACCAGGGTTTTTTTATTACCATGCATGGCAGGAAATTATGGCTTTCATCATAGCATTGTCACACATAATGTCTGTCCATCTAGATTCTGGGCTGGAGAGATGGCTCAGAGGTTAAGAGCACTGGCTGTTCTTCCTGAGGACCTGAGTTCATTTCCCAGCAACCACCACATGGTGGCTCACAACCACCTGTAATGAGATCTGGTGTCCTCTTCTGGTATGCAGACAGAACACTGTATGCATAGTGAATAAATAAATCCTAAAAAAAAAAAAATCGATAAAAATAACAATCTATATTTGCATACGAAAGAAAAGATTTGGTATTTGTGTGTGAGTCTAGCTTCTTTCACGTCATACAGTGACTTTCAATTCCATCCATTTTCCCGCAGATTTCAGATTTTACAGATGAGTAAAACTGTATTCTCCATATTTTCTTTATTCATTCACCCACTGGTGGGCAGCTAGTCTGGTTCCATGGCTTGGCTATTGCAGATAGTGTTGAGGTATCACACGGATGGGAACTACCAGCCACTTTCTGTGTGGCTGGCTGTGCCTGTTTAAATGCCTCTCGTGGACTTGCAAGATGGACTTGGTCCAGTTGATGCCAAGCCTGATCTTAATTTGATTGACAAAACTCACATGTTGGAGCAAGAAAATCAACTCCTGAAAGCTGTCCTCTGCCCTCCACATATGTGCTATAGGATGTAATGCCCCCCATGACATACAAGTTATAGTAAATGTAAATATTTTCCAATAGGAAGAACAATTTTTAAGGTAACTTTATGTAGTAAAGACACTCTGACTTCTTGATGAGTTCTAGAATTACTTAGGGACAGACCTCTGGGTGTGCATCTAAGGGGGTTTCGGGATTGGGTTAGTTGAGGTAGAAAGGTGTGCCTAAATGTGAGAGCACTAGCCCATAGGCAGACTCCCCAGACTAAATAAAAAGGAGAGATGAGCAAGGTGATCCTGTCTCAGTTCTTCTGACTGTGGACACCATGTGACCTGCTCCTCCCCCAGGCCTCCCCCAGAATGGGCTGATCCCTACACTGAGTCGGAATGCGATTTTTGACTCCTTACATTGATTTTTATCAGATAAATGAGAAAAATAACTGATACAGTGTACTAGCAACTTCAGAGGAAAAGGTAGCCTGTGTGAACCTCAGAGGATTTGAGCCACAAGGGGCATCCCAGGATTCAGAAAAGTGGGGCAGGAAGATTGCTGTACATTTGAAGCCAGTCTGGGTTCTGGGATAAAGTTGTATCTCAAGGAAAGGAAGGAAAGAGAGGGAATGTATGTGTACCAAAAGCTTCCCAGAAAGAGAAATGTGACAGCTACTGGCTATGGAACCAAACACTTGAGTCCCCACTTGACAGAAGATGAAGGGGGCTTGGGCTCAGCTTATTTATTTGCCAGGCGGCATGAACAAGTAAGAACTGTGGGGAGGGTCTGGCTGGAGAAGAGGGCTCAGTAGTTAAGAGTGCCTGCTGCTTTTGCAGAGGGCCTGAGCTGAGTTCCATAGTGACTGCACATTTTACATGTTTGGACCAGCCTTTTCAGCCTCACCTTGAGATTCAGACCCACAGCTCCACAGAAACACACAGATGCTTTCATTAATTTTAAGCTAATTGGCCTAGGGTCCAGGCATATTGCTTGCTAACTCTTTACCCTTAAACTAACCCATCTTTCTTATCTTGTTCAGCCATGTGGCTCAGTACCTTTTCTCAGAAGCATTTCCTCTGCATCTCCTGGCAGCTCAAGCGACTCTGTGACATCTGTGTCTGTTCATAGATGTTGTTTAGTCTGGTAGCCCCAACCACACTTCCTGTCTACCTTTGGCCAATCAGTGTTTTTTATTAAACTAGTAGATGGGATAATTATTTACAATGTACAAACATAATCCCACTACACCCCTCCTCCCCTACCCCGTCTCTCTTTGGCACTCCCCCCCTTCCATCCCTCCCTCTGTCCCTCTGTCCCTCTTTCTCTCCCATTTCTACACCATATACTCACCATAAAGGTGCTCGCTCAGCTGCCTGACACCATGTGGTTGATCTCTCTCTGTGTAGACAAGTGTCCTGGGGCAGAGCTGTAGCTGTCATTTATATGCATGGGTCTCATGGCGCCATGCAGCTAGTAGTTAATCTTTGCCTGTCCCTGCTGTTGAGATTTAATCCTAACTCTGGACAGAGGCTGTGCAAGTCCTTTTCACACTAGCCTTGGAATCGATCGAGAAAAATCTTAATTTGATTGTGGTCAGAGCCCAGGTCAGGACCAAGACAGGGAGATCTTTGAGGTATAGGATGAAGCAATCTGGAAAGAGACACCTGTTACATAGCACTTAGAGAACCAAGTTTCAGGAGATTCTGACAGTGTGGTGATGGTAACAGAACCTCTAGGGCTATGGAGACAGCCTTTGAGAATTCAAGAGCCAGGCAAGTTTGGGGCATCAGAGTCATAGTAGATGGTAGAGTGTGGGTGGGCTGTGTAGTTAGACCATGGGTATGACAAAGGTGTGCAGAACTCTAAAATAACTGAAGGCAGTTTGTGAGAATGATGAGATACGACGCTGAGTGAGATGGGTTGGCATATGGGAATGCCACTGGGATAAGAGGAGGAAGTTCTTGGCACTGCCTGATGGAGACATCGTAGGACTGGGGAGTTGACAGGTACAGGGTCTGGGATTCTGAGATGCAGTGACAGAGGGTATTGGCACTGTGAATAAGAAGAGATGTGTAGGTGGAGGAACTTACTGAAGAAAAAGCCTAGAGCTTTCTCTAGGGCCTGGTAAGTTTTAAGATCATTGAAAGGACAAGCTGTGGGGCTGGAGAGATGGCTCAGCGGTTAAGAGCACCGACTGTTCTTCCAGAGGACCCGGGTTCGATTCCCAGCATCCACATGGCAGCTAACAACTGTCTGTAATTCCAAGATCTGACACCCTTACACAGTTATACAGGCAGACAAAACATCAATTCACATTAAAAAAAATGAAAAAAAAAAAGAAAGAAAGGACAAGCTGCACCAAGGAAACAGCCAGGAGAAGGCTCTTGGTCTGCTGGCACTGAGGTAAAATAAGGAACATGAGGAGAAAGGGGCAGACTGGCGGTGAGGGCCATGCTTGTATCTAGTATGGAAGTTGAGTGCTTTGGTGGTGGCTGTAGTGGAGGCCCTGCATATAGATTGAGCAGAAGCCTCTGGAAACTAAGCTGTTGCTTCTTTAGGGACATCCGTATCTGTGTCTTGTGTCAACCTGAATTCTTCCTGAATGCCTGCACAGAGCGAATTAATTGTCATCTATAAGCAAGGGAATTGGGGCATGGGGTTGCAAGGAAGTTTTTGAGTTTGAACTACATGACTGTTGTGCTGGTTATTTTTGTCAACCTGACTCAGCCCTAGACATGTTTGGGAAAAGGGAACCTGGATAAAGAAAATGCTTCTATAAAATGAGGCTGTTGACAAACCTTTAGGGCATTTTTTAAATTAATGCTTGATGAAGGAGGACCCAGGTCTTTATTGGTGGTGCTGTCATTGGGCTGATGGTCCTGCGTTCTATAAGAAAGCAGGCTGAACAACCCATGAGGAGTAAGTCAGTAAGCATCCCTTCCATGGCCTCTGCATCAGCTCCTGCCCAGTTTGAGTTCCTGCCTGACTCCTTCAGTGGTGGATTGCGATGTGGAACTGTAAGCTGAACTAAATCCTTTTCAAGTTGCTTTTGGTCACGGTATTTTATCTCAGCAATAGAAACCCTAACTGATGATCTGCTTAAGGAGTCAAAAGAACGGTGATAAGCACTTTTAATATTTTAGACAAGGTCCCTCATACTCACTGTGTGGACCAGGCTGGGCTTGAACTCAGATCTGCTTGTCTCTGATTCCCAAAAATTGGGATCAAAGTCATTCACCAACACTCTGTAACACACATGTGACTATATGGATGTGTATACATATATATGCATATATATGTAGATATAGATAGAGGGGAGAAGAATGAATGAAGAAGTAATCTTTAGTTAGCTAGAAGGCAAAAATCAAAGGATGTTGTGTTAATGTAGCAGATTTCTGTGTACACAAAAAAGGATGTAAATGGAATTTTTTTAAAGCCACATCTTAGTCTTCTCAATCACCTCATCCAACCTCAGAGCTGGAGAGTCACCTCCCTGCCCCTACCCCAGTGATACTTACTTTTGTATGAAAACAATCTTTCTGGAAGTTGCCCCAAACTCTTAATACAAACAGATCTGGGAAGATGTTCTAGGAGACAGGTGGGGGGAAGATGAACCAGCTCTGCACCTGGGCTCTCCCCTGTTTTGAGTAGGAACTACATATACCCTTCTTCCCAGAGGTTCAGGAGGCTGAGCACAGGCTGCCTTTCTCTGGTGTCGTGTGCCCCTCACCTACCATGTGCTTGGTAGGAGCCAAGAGCACACAGTGAGCAAAGCTGATTGCTTGTGCACTGTCAGTGTCCTGAGTCACAGAAGCTCCGTGTAGGTCCAGCTTCAGGATGCTGAATGTCTATGCCCTTTCTGCCAGAGTCTCCTCAAGTCCAGTTAACCTCTGGTTCTTCTGTTTAGCATACCTACCACGGTGGAAGATGCCGGGTGTCTGCAGGGCATTCAGCAGGAAGATGGAGGGACAGAGGGAAGAGCTGCTTCCAAGGTAGACTCAGACACCCAGAAGCCTGGTTAGTACTGCATTTGAAAGACACTTAACTTCAAGTGTTTAGACTTTCCTTTTGAAATGGCTCAGGCCATCTGAGCATGGCAGGCTTGTCTCTGGCAGGTCTTACCCTCCCCGGTCCCTCTGCCTTGCTAAACTGTTAGAGTACATTCCTAAAGCTAGTCACTAAGATCCACTCCCTTATTGACCACTCTCCTCCTGAGGCTGACAGCTAAGGCCCACCAATAAAAGGTCCCCTTTGGGCTACTCTAATTTACAAGCCCAATCAAGCCAAGTAGACTAATCCTGGCACATTTCCTTTAGAAATTGCCATCTGCCCAGCGGCAAATTCCACTTCCTCCTCTTTGTTCCTTCTCCCGTCTCCTGTCTCCCATCTCCCTTAATCCCTGCACTTTGTTCCTCTGGGGCAAATAAACCTCCTTCGTGATCAGACTTTGATCTTGGTGCCCCTAAGCCTGGTCTCTGCACCTTTCCCTGTGAGGTGTGGAGGCCAGCCCTGCTGTCAGGATGCTTTCTAGGGATGTACATTTTTGTTTCTTCTAATTATTTGCTAATTTTTGTTTGTTTTTTGAGACAGTCTTTACGTGTCTCTGGATGTCCTGGATCTCACTATGTAGACCAGGCTGGCCTCCAATTCACAAAAATTGGCCTGCCTCTGCCTTCAGAGTGCTGGGAGTAAAGGCCACCATACCCAACTGAAATTTATGCTCTTAACGTAAATTCTTCATGGCAAAGTTGCCTTGGATACAAAAAAAAAGTGTGCTGTAATATAAATAACCTGTAGAAATTTTCACATTGATTTTGTATAGAAGTTGTATCTGAAGACACTGGCAGTGAACCCATTAACCGAACTGCACAGCCACACGTGAGAAGGTACGTGCTCTGCTGCTGGGCACCTGTCCCCAGATGACCTCCGTGAGCTGATAAGGACAAACCTTTTTCTTTCCTTCTAGCTTCCACCCACAAATAAAGTGGTTCCAAAAAGATGATGTCGTCATCTTAAAGATAAAAATAAGGAGTGTCAAAGATTATAAGTGTAAATTCTTTACAGACAGAGTCATTTTCAGGTAGGTCTGTATGACTGATAAAGTGAAATTGAAAATGCATACACCTTTCAGATGGCTGATTTTCTTTCTTCCTGTAAATGCAGTGCCTGGGTAGGAGACAAGTTTTACTTGGCTGACATGGAACTACAAGGTGACATAAGGAAAGATGACTGCAGGTGCATAATTAAAGATGAGGAGCCTCTGATCACGCTTGCAAAGGAGAAGAGGGGCTGCTGGCGAGGCCTGCTCAAGCAGAGGGTGAGTTGACATGCGGGAACTGGCTGCTCCTGACCAGGAGCACCTTGCTCTCACTTACCTGCATCCACTGTTGTGTTGCACAGAATCCTAATGTGGCCTTTGACTTTGACCATTGGGAGGAGTGTGAAGAGGACAGCCCCTTCTCCAAAGGTGAGGTGGGGACCAGGGAGGGAAAGTGGGTAGGCATAGCAGCTGTTGTTAGGGACCGTGTCAGTCCCTAAAACTGGGAGTGGATCTTGGTGTTAAATGTTCTGGTGTGGGTCCATAATGATGCTTAAATATGCTTCTTTTAATAGTTTGAGTGCAGGGGATGGAACCCATGTACGATAGAAAACGCTGTACCATTGAGCTACACCATCGGTCCTTCCTAGAACTACTTAAGAGCAGACACATTTTACCTGTCATTGCTTGCTTAAATAATTTGTGAGGGAAACAGAGCTAGACCTATGGAACATTTGCTGCAGTGACCAAAATAATGGGGGTGGGCAGTTAACCTCTACTAAACTATTTTTAATACCAAATCCTCTAGTTGTAAATTCTAAAAACCTGTCCTGCAAAGTGGCGACACTGACTGAGAACAGCGGGTCCTCTTCAGACACTGCGGACGGAAGTGAGAGTGATGGGGGTGTGGCCTAGCCAGAAGAGTGAAGAGGCTGGACAGAAGTGGACACGTCATGTGTGAAGCTCTCCGTCACCTGGAGAGTGACTTACCACTGTCACTGTCATTGTGTGCACTGGGGTGGGTGGTGATGAGAAATTGTGAAAGCTATGATAAGATTGTCAAAGGAAAATCCAGGAATGGTCTGCATTCAGAGACACTTTTAATCTCAGCACTCGGGAGATTGAGGCGGGAGGATGACAAGTTTGGGGCAGCCTGGTCTGTATAGGGAGAGCCAGTGTTTCCACAAATGTCTCTTTTTTTAAGATTTATTTGTTATGTATACAACATTCTCATCCATGTACGTCTGCACACACACCAGATCTTATTGTAGATAGTTGTGAGCCACCATGTGGTTGCTGGGAATTGAACTCAGAACCTCTAGAAGAGCAGCCAGTGCTCTTAACCTCTGAGCCATCTCCCCAGCCCCACAAATGTCTTTTCAAGTGAAAGTCTAATGTAAAGCAAGCTTACACAGTGTATACTCTCATTGATGCTCTTAGCTCACCCCAGCTACTCAGTATAGAATGACAGAAAGCAAACAGATTGTCCATGTAGACCTGGTGTGACCCTACTCACAACTTGTGTACACATAGAAACTGAAGCTTCCATCTTACAAAGTTCCACCCAGCTACTGCTTGCCAGCCCTTCCCCATGACATAATGGACTTGCTGCCACATACAAATAGTCTACTAACAGAAGTCAGTTGACTTCTTTCCCACAGGTAAGATAGACTGGCCTCAGCTCAGTGGTACCAAATGACCTGCGGGAGCCTGGCCAAACAGGGCAGAACTTTCAGAAATGTTAAAGGGACTGTGTCTATGTAGTGTAGTTAACCCTGAGAACATCCAGATAGGTGAGTCTTGAAAGCACTAATGGTATCTTTGAATGAGCCTGGAACACCAAGGTTTGGGGGAGAAGTGTGTGTAGTTACCATTTGAATGTCTGGGAGAGTGAGTCCTCAGAATCTTAGCTTTTTTCTATCAGTTTTGTCTAGAAGTGAGAAAGGGTGTGGATGAAACGGCATTGTTAAATGACTGCCTCAGAGAATTTATTCTTTTTACATCAGAAAGTACAGATGTTCAAAGATGGGCATGGTGGCCCAAGCCTTGAGAGGAAGAAACAGGAGGACTGGGAAGTTTAAGACCCAATGTCATAAAACTGAAGAAAAAATGAAAAGAAGCACAAGTCCAGACTCTCATCTTCCCTGGTAGTGAGCCAGTGCATGGCCTAAGTCAGACTCCTGGCTCACTGTGTCTAGAGCAGGGCTAGACCCAGTACTGGTTCTTGGTTTTCTCATCTGTAAAACAGGACCTGAGCACATGCAGCATGAAAGAGTCCCGGGAATTGTAGGGTGGGCACCTGGCTTTCACAGTGATTGTGAAGAGGGTCGAACCTGTGCCCAGCAGGCAGAGGCTGTCTAGCCTGGACATATCTTTTCTGTAGATATGCCTTTCAGCTTGATTGGCAAGTATCAGGGTGGCCATAAACCAGCGGGTTATTGAGACAGCAAAAAACGTGGTGTCTTGCTGGAACAATTCAGCTGTAGGGCTGGGCATTGTCAGTGTCCATTGGTACAGATGCAGGTCCACCCAGCTGGTGGAGGGGACAGGTGGCTCTGGGTATACTGAGTGCAAATGGCAGGCTGTCTCAGAAGATCTGGGGAGATGGTGGGCACAGAGCTCTGTGTAAATCATTTCTTTCAGGTGGTCAAATTTTCCAATATTTAAACCTCTCAGCAACACTTTGTAGCACATAGGAGGCTGGCTATGTAACAATTAGCTCGTGCTTTTCTGTATTTTATTAAAATGTACTTATTTGGTTAAAGTTCTGAAGTGTGAGGTGGAAATACTTGAGTCTGCTCTAGAATCACTTCTATATGAGATGAACATCTTTGTGGTGGGTCATCAATAAAGCTCCAGTGATCTTACAGAAATGCTCTGTGTTGAATGCAAAGTAATGGTTTAGCCACACTTTCCAGAAAGTAAAATGCCAGTGAAGGCAGTAAGTTTGGATGTGGGTGACGCTCACACCAAGAGAGTTAGTTCCCTTGGGCAGTTGGGGTGGCACAAACCAGCTATGCACAGCACAGGGTAAAAAGTGGGGTGGCCACACTGTGTGGTGAGGAGCATGATAGAAACCCACTGAGGAGTATGGACTTGATGAGTTGTGGGGTTGCCTGTAGTTACTGTTGTCCACTGTAACAAAACAGAGCCTTGCAGGTGCTAGTGTGGGGATGTTATCGGGACACTGTTAGGCAGCCCTTCCCCAGCCACCAGATCTCTCTCTTAGCTAACACATCCTGATAACTTCAGGGATTTTGTCTTTTATTTTTGAGACAGGGTCTTAGCTATTCTGGAACTCACTATGTAGACCAGGTTGGTCTCAAAATCGGATCCAACTGCCTCTGCCTCCTCAGCATAAATCACCACTGTAGTGGGATAATGCTGGTTGTGTAAATATTTGTCCCACCTGTGGGTTTAATAAAAGCTGATTGGCCAAAGGCAGACAAGAAGTGTGAGCGGCGCTATCAGGCTAAGAAAACTCAGGAACATCTCAGAGCAGACACAGATGCCGCAAAGATGTCAGTGCATGATGACGCAGAGGAAAGAAGATGAAATAGTGTTCTGAGAAAAGGTACCGAGCTGCACGAGCTGCATGGCTAAACAAGATGGGTTGAGTTCAGATGATGAAGTTAGAAAGTTATATGCCTGGGCCCTAGGTTAATCAGCAGAAAATCAACATAAGCGTCTGTGTGACTTTGAGTGTTTCTGCTGGACCTGCCAGACTGTTGGTCAAACCTCTGGTCTAGACCGGAAAGTCCGCACCAGAAACCAAATACAACACAGCACATCTAGCATACCTGATAACTTGTGAAAACTTACCTCTATGTAAGATCCTTATAGAATTAAGGATAGCTAAATATAATAATATTAAACAAATATCTGAATACATGTTTTCATTGACAAAAATACCAGGAAGAAATAACCACAAATAATTGCTTAAAAAAATAATTTGATGGCAGCTTTGGGTGGGTGATGGACTGTTTACTCCGGGTCCTTCTCTGGAGGGACAACTTCCAGCAGCATCTGCAAGTGCTTGGTGACAGGCCCTGGAACAAGAGCCAGGGCATGAGCACAGTTAGAACAGTGAGGTTGAGGCGCTTCTCCACTCTGACTCTGGCGATGGGTTGCATTAAGGGACAACTGATGTCCACAGTTCCTCAGAACTGCCCTAGTCACTGCGTCAGTTCTTCACAGGTTATTTCCTACCAAAGAAGTGGGAACTCACTACTTTATAATCTCCCCAACAATCTACACTACAGGGAAAACAGAATTGTATGAGCCTAAAAGCTAATGAATCTGAAGAAACAAGAACTAAATTTTGTTTAAAATACAAAATAGTTCATTCTTTTATCACTTTCGGCTGCTTCAATGTTTTTGTGCTGGGTTTGAGAGAGGATCTGGCCTCAGTCAAGCACATAGGTCCCCCTGCTTCAGTCTCCTGAGTTGAGGTTATAGGTATTAGCCACGGTGCCCTAATGATCTTAGAGTAAGCAGCTGACTTCACTCTCTGATGGAAGAGGGTAAGCAGGTAGGGGCTAGTGACCTCAGGAAAGGAGAAGGCCATATTTTACTTTGGCCAACTGGAAATCAATTCCCCTTCTTAATTCTTGTGCTGCTGTAAGTGAGGTACCAGCTTGCCCATCCCCAGCTGAGTAAGCTGGCAGAGGGTCTGGTACAGCCCGAGCTGAGGGAGCCTCACCCCCACCCCACTCCCAGTGCTCCACTTGGCTCTCATCCTGCAAGTCCCTGTGTTAGGTTACAGGTGTGTGGGCACCACATGGAAGGATACAGGGACACTCAACAGGCAGGCAGGGGGGCTGTTCCTGTTGAAACAAGGTCTCTGTGTAGCCCCTCCCTCAGCCCCAGTTCTGAGATTGCAGGCTCACACTAAGCCCAACTGGAAGAGGGGATTTTAGTCACGCTCGCTCGGCTAACACCAAGTGACTAGCACACAACACCCTGTGCTGGGCCCAGGACCACCCAGGGCTCAGGAGCCTAGAGACTTTAAGTGGAGTTTGTGACCAAATCTGCTTTATAGCAGGAAGACCCAGAGTTGGGGTGCTGGGTGTCAGGGCTACATAGTAAGACCCTGTCAAACACCAACCCGGTATGAGTCAGCCTTCAGTGCTGCCTGGCCCATCCTTTCTGTTTAGAAGTGAAAAGCTGATCCAACTGGCTTTTAAAACACTTGTCTAGTGGGGCTAGAGAGATGGCTCAGGGGTTAAAAGCACTGACTGTTCACCCAGAGGACCTGGGTTCAAATTCCAGCATCCACATGGCAGCTAACAACTGTAATTCCAAGATCTGACACCCTTACACAGTTATACATGCAGGCAAAACACCAATTCACATAAAATAAAAATGAACATAAAAAAATAAAAACACTTGTCTAGGTGGATGTGATGGTGCACACCTTTTAATCCCAGAACTCAGATTGGTGGATCTCTGCGACTTTAAGGCCAGCCTAGTCTACAGAGCTGAGCTCCAGGACAGTCAGGACTACACGGAGAAACCTTGTCTCAAATAAAACAAAACCACTTATCCAAACAGCTGAAGACTTGTGGCCCCAGTGTGGGAGGCTCTGTCTGGGTCTAGTCCCATACCTGCTTCTAGATATCACTTTGGGATATCATTGCCTCTTAGATGTCTGCCACAGGTCTCTCAGAAGAAAGCAGTGACCAGGGGCTACCCTGAGAACCCTGAGAACAGCAGAAGGCTGTTATGGAAACACCCCCTGTGATGAGACTATAAGATGCTTCTGAACTATACCCTCAAAGGTGGTGGTCTAATGGTAAATTGTTATCAGTTAATGTGTACGGTGCCTTCCCATCCTTGTAATTAACTGATGGGAACAGAGGACACCAGAGGATGACACAGGAGAGTGCAGTGGCCTGTGCGGAGTCTGCAACTGGGCACCTTCCTCACAGATCCTCTGTGGATACTTACTGGATATTGTCTGGGCCCATCGGAACTTGAAGTGGACAAAAAGGAAGTAGAATATAAGTCCACTCAGTATGAATAATACGCAGTAGAGGTACTCCCAGGCTGGTGAACTGATGATTGGGGCCAACACCAGAAACACAGACACGAGAATCACAATCACGGGGATGAAGATGGGCACCTGCAAGCGGAACACCAGTACATCAGAAAGTCCTTTCACCCACTCCACATCTGTCTCTGCTGAAACGTAAAACAGCAGATGCTTCATCTGAACCGTGAAGAAAGTGTGCATCTTCAGCAGATGAAGGCTATCAGCATCTCCTCCTCTTGCCCCTGTCGTCCTGTCACGGGTTAGAGAACCTGGTGACTGACGGCAGGCATGCAATGTCTGGCTCTAGCTTTGTGTGACCATTGAGGGGACTTGCTGTGGCTGTTGAGACCTTGACGTGAGTGGCTAAGCTCAACCCAGGCTGCTCTCCCCCTCACTGTACTCCTCAGATTTTCAGTTGCTTTTCCTACTGTGGATCTGGACCTGGCATAGACTGGAGAAGGTGTGTGTTTGTAAGTCCCCCGTTAGTGTGTTGGATTCTGTTTCTCCTGCAGCTTTGTGAACACCCTTGCTGGGAATTTGGTTAGTAGGTTTCCTAGCTGTTACCTCAGAGTTATAATTCTGGCTTTTAGCAATGAGTTGTCTTTTTTTTTTTTTAAGTGATGCTTTGAGTTGAGGTGTTTGTCAAGATCACACAACCTATTAAAAATGGGGGTGGTGGAGAGATGGCTCAGTGGTTAACAGCGCTGGCTGCTCTTCCAGAGGACCCAGGTTCAATTCCCAGCAACCACATGGCAGCTCACAACTGGCTGTAGTTCCAGTTCCTAGTTCCAGGCAAAATCCAAGGCAAGAAAAAAAAAATAGTTTTTGTTTGTTTGTTTTTTGTTTTTAAAGATGACCTATTTTCTATTTATTAATTTGCCCATTGTGGAGGTTTGGAAGAAGATGGCTCCCAACAGAAGTGACTCTATTAGGAGAGGTGGCCTTGTTAGAGTAGACATAGCCTTGTTGGAGGAAGTGTGTCACTATGGAGGCAGGCTTTGAGATCTCATATATGTTTCAGCTACGCCCAGTGAGACAGTTCATCCCTGTTGCAGTTGGATCAAGATGTGGGACTCTCAGGTTCAGCGCCATGTCTGCCTGGGCGCTGCCATATTCCTTGTCATGATGATAATGGACTAAGCCTCTGAAACTATAAGCTACCACCTCAGTTAAACGGTTTCCTTTATAAGAGTTGCTGTGGTCATGATGTCTCTTCACAGCAATAGAAACCTTAACTAAGACAGACACCCCTGGTATTTCTCCGTCTCCCCTCATCTATCTGTACCTCCCTCCACCCCAAGACAAGGTCTCATGCAGGTAGATGTATCCCTTGTTGGCCTGAGCTCACAGCGGTCTCCCCTCCTGTTTGTGAGTGCTGAGGTTGCAGGAAGGCCTCCTGTAATCAATCACACAGCCCGCATCCCTTCATGAGATCCCATGTGGCTGGAGCAGAGACCTGGACTTAAAGTCTCTTCTTTTGGGTAGTACTGCATTGTCTTCTGGTCCGAGTGTGGTGAAAAAAATGTGACCCTGCTATCTGTTGTCTTTTTTCCTTTAGAAGTGAGCTGGGGATGGAGGCAGTGAAAGAAGCAAAGCTCCCTCACTTGCGTATTTTCTGGCCTTCCCCTTGAATCGCGTGCTGTTGTGTGGATAGTGAGGTTCTACCTTTATCCATGCTCCCACCCCAGGGGCTGTGTAGCTTTTAGGGTTGTCTACTCTTTGCCAGGGACTCTTCCTCCTACATTAGAACTTCTTTTTCCTGTTCAGCTTACTCCTTCTCTTTAGAACACATGTTACTTTCCCCGTCCTTGACGCTTCTTTGCTTGTGGCATCCTGGTGACTGCCGATGTGTTGTGATGCTCAGGTATAACATGGCCTCCCTGGGGACTTGCTAAGACCCTGAACGGAGGCTGTTACATTGCTCTCCCACTTCCACTAGTGGGCCCCATCTTCCCGCTGGAGTCTTACTCAGTGTACCGTCCTCCTTTAGCATGCACGCTGGAGTCGCTGAGTGAATCCTACATGTGGAGATGGTAAACAGCTGAGATGCACCAAGACCATGAGACAGTTCTAAACAGAGTCCAGCCCCCTCACCCTGCTTCTGGCTCCTGTAGCCTTCCCTTTTCTCTTAGATCTGTCTATTTCCTGAAGCATAAAATAACATGGTTGTTCAGCCTCCTTCCTAGTGTGTAGGCATGCATCAGCCATGTGGGTGTGGGAGGACCAAGGCACACTGTGCATGTATGTACACAGGCTGAGACATGGCTCATCCTAAAGTCCCTATTGGTGCGTAAGCATGCCTTTCAGAGAGGCCAGGACCTGTCAGAATTAGGTAGAAGTGGAATACAGATCCTCAGTCTGATGTGTGAGCGCACCATTGGCTATGTGGATCATAAACTATTCTTTGAAATGAGCGGGAGGATGCTCAGCCACAGAGCAGTCAAGATGACATTGGAAATGGCTGCCTTGCGGTTTCTCCAGAAACCAAAGCTGCTGTGACATTGAGATACACTCACCTTGATGGGCCTTTCCAAGTCTTTCCTTGTGAATCTCATCACAATGAGCCCTAGGATTGTCATCCCATAGAACAGCCACGCAGCAAAACTGAAATAATTGACTAAGGAGTTGATGTCACCGGGGATTATGTAGATGGTGGCTATGATACCCTAACAGGAAGAAGAGTGACATTTTAGGTCATCGGCACACACAAACTTTGTTCTTGTCCTCACAGAAAACTGAATCTGGAGCTTCTGGTTTGGCCTTCCTCTGTCTCTTACAGGTAAGCTCAGCCTGGCTGACTGACAGTTCTCAAATCTCTACAGGAAGAGCCTGGACATCTTTGGAGTCTATGAAGTTGTACCCTTGCTTATGTACCCACTCATACACGCACATGGGTACACAGTCTTTTTCTGTAGCCCAGGCTGGCCTGAAACTTGTGATCTTCCTGCCTCCACCTCTTGAGTGCTGGGATTACAGATATAAATCATCATGTCTGACCTAAAGTCATGATTTCAAGCAAGAAGAAACGATAGGTAAAATACACACACACACACACACACACATACATACACATTGTGTATGCCATTTTTATAGGGATGACTTTTACTTGAGATGAATTTTCACTATGGTTAGGTGCCTGATGAAATTCAGGTCTGGCTGTAACTGCATTCGTGGCCTGGTTCTAAACCAAGGATCCAAGTTTGTGGGGCTATTTGATCATCTTCAGAGTGAGTGGGGAAGTGGACTTGTAGTCCTTGGGTTCTGAGCCAGGTCTACCTATCCCTAAGAAACCACAGGCAAGTTAGCCTGAAATCAGGCTGGTAGCCACAATGAACTGCCTTGCTCCCCACCATGGAGCTAAAGGCCTTTATATCATTTGCCTCAGAACACTTAGGTACGGATGTGCACAAAGCACAACACTAAAGCTTGGCAGATGTGGGTCGTGTAGGAATGAGGAAGCTTGGCTCACTCACTCAGAGACCTGGCACAGGTCTGCTTCATCTCCTGCACAGGCCTTCTGCTTCCCAGTTGGTGATGTCGGTAGAACTCATACTTACATAAAATATGAGGGCAGGAGCAGGTGTGAGACGCTTGACACTGATGTATGAGAGCACTTTAAGCATGTGGCCTTCTCGGCCTGCCACATAGATGAGTCTGAAAGAACAATACAGGGAAGAGGACCAACATCTGAGACACACCTGAGGTCACTGGCAAGGACACACTAGTGCATCCTCTAGAAGGGGTCAGAGGACCAACATCTGAGACACACCTGAGGTCCCTGGCAAGGACACGCTAGTGCATCCTCTAGAAGGGGTCAGAGGACCAAGTGTGATGGCTAACTGCACCTGTGAAGAGCTCATCCCAGTACTGTGGAAGCCATTAGGGCGGGGAGGACAGACTTATGAATAGACTCCCTAAAATTATTCAAGAAGAAAATATAAGCTAGTCCAGGATGTGGAACCTGGGGCCAGGAAGCAAACACACCCTAGTCCCTGGGGTCCATCCCCTTTTTCTAAAGGCGCATTAGGGGTAACTGAACAGACACAGCAGACCCCCTTCCCAAATTCCTCCTCATCCAGCAATCAGACTGTCTAAAATGTGAGACAGAAAACAGATCTAAAATAGATAAAGTTACCGTGCTCAAGAACTGAAGAACACTTGCTGGTCTCCCAAGGACTCACACTCAGCGTCCAGTACCACAGCAGGGAACTCAATTGTCTGTGACAATTTCAGGGGACCTGACACCTTTGGCACCCCACACACTCACAGAAAAATAAAATTGGGGTGGTAAAGATGGCTCCGTAGTTAAAGGGTACATCCTGCTCTTGCATAGGACCCAGCTTATATTGCCAGTACACTTATACAACTGCCTGTGACTCCAGCTTCAGGGGACGCCTCCTGCTACTAACACACAGACACACATACTTGAAACTGACCATACAAGTCTAAACAAAATATTTCTCAAATATGTCAATAAAGACACTAATTTCTAGAGTGTAGTAAAATTATGTGGTGATGTATATTTAATTACACAGGCCAAAGGCATCTACCCAGAACTCCTTGGCAGCCTCTTTGAAAGACAGCCATGATTTAGGGAGAGGTAGTAACAACAGCAGGGTGCATACTTCCCTGAGTCTTCTGCTAAGAGAAATGTCTGCAACATAATTTCCATAATTTTGTAAGCGACTAAAAATCAGACAAGTCTTACTGAATATACTGGTCCTTTTTCTTTGTTGTTCCAGGGATGAGTGAAATCAGAACTGGCATCTGCTGAGTACATCTGCCACAGAATCCATCAGTAGCCAATAGCTGAGAAAGGAGAGGAAGGAAGGTCCCCCAGTCCCTTCCCAACCTGAGATTGACTGACGAGTTCTGTGGGAGATGAACACATCAGTTCTTACTCCACCCGTCTCATAAATGGCCCTGATGAGTTGGGAAAGGAAACTAAAAGGGGTTTGGGCTTGAGGCATGACAGTAATTAGAACGCAGGTGTATATGTATGACATTGTCAAAAAAAATTGAGAGCTGGGCAGTGGTGGCACACACCTTTAAGCCCAGCACTCAGGAGGCAGAGGCAGGTGAGTCTCTGCATTTGAGGCCAGCCTGGTCTACAGAGTGAGTTCCAGGACAGGCTCCAACGCTACACAGAGAAAGTTGAGAGGATAAAAGCCAGGCATGGTGGCACATGCCTGTAGCAAGAGAGAGTGGGTATACTGGATCAACTCCAAGTGGACCAAAGACCTCAATGTAAGCCATGAAACTCGTCAGGAAAACAAAAAATACACTTCAAGAAACAGACTCGGGTAAAGACTTTCTGAGAAGGACTATAGTCACTCAAGAAATAAAACTAAAAAGCCTATACAGCAAAGGAAAACAGTTAATCGGGTGAAGAAGCAGCCCACAGAATGGGATAAAGTCTGGGCCAGCCACATATCTGATGGTGGATTAAAATCTACAACGCACAAGCCACCCAAAAATGAAGCTAGAAAAGAAATAATCCAAATATGGACTAATGGACAGAGAATCCTCAGAAATACACACAGCTAAACACTTTTAAAAGGCAGGCGTTCACCCCACATGGCTGGCCAGCAAGATGGTTCACTGAGCAATAGCAGTGGCCATGAAGACTAATGCCGTGAGAGAGCTGACTCCTGAGCTGTCGGGAATGGCAGAAGTCATAAAGCCACCACAGCTCTTGGCTGAGCTGCATGGCGGCCACACTGCCACCTGTGGCTTTGGTCTCCGCCTGCTGCATACTTGGAGGACTTTTAATATTTGTACAGTTTGAGGACATTGGCTTGATGGGTCATTTATGCCTTCTCCTAGGAATGCGGCTTCTAAGCTTCTCCAGGACAGTCCTGAACACACCTCCCCTCCCACTTTAGGGAGACACCCTGATCTAGTTGAAGGTCTTCCTTACTTACACCTTGGAGCATGTGACATAAGACAGAGGTCACTTTAAGAGGCTCTGAGATATTCTTGAAACATCTGTCCCTATACTTAGGAACAAGATAATCAAAACAAAGTAAACTTAAAAGGTCAAAAAGATTCAGTGGGCTAGAGGAGTTGGCCACAGATTAGAAATCACCTCTTGCTATACACTCAGGCAATTGAAATAAAGACTCTTCGCTTTTACATACAGGTCTCTGTGGTGGTCTTTTGGGGGGTCCCTGAGATCTGGGCATAATAACTAACACAGCCTGTAAGACTACAGCATTAACATCTGCCCATTTACAGATGCCAGTTCTTGGTCAAGTTCGTGAATATATTAGCATGACAGAATGTTCAGGAAGGATCCAAGTGGAAGGCAAGTCTTGCCCACTTAGTGAACCTTCCCTCCACCTTGTCCTGAAATGGCAGCATTCCCTGGTTTAGAGCGCAGACCCACTGAGCTACACAAAGCACATCCAACTCCATCCAGCAAGGCTGTCCACCCCTGTCTACTTCCCTTTGAGGTTTGTGCATGTAGACTCAGCATGCTCTGGGTTCAGCCCCCACGTGCGGTTTATCCCGGCAGATCCCTAAGGATGTACGGAGTCTCTCATTGACTCTGTTGTTCCCTGCCCATCCCAAGAGAGTGACAGGATGGGGTGGGTACCTACCTGCCTGCTGTAAAGCAGGTCCCATTAGCAGCACCGATGGTTGAAAAGGCCACAAAAAGCGGGACTACCCAAGATGCTGGATAGAGAACACGGTCTCCGAAGGTCTAGAGAAAAGCACAGTGCAATCCTGAGGGTTTTCCCTGGGGACCCACATCTCCATGTCACGTGACTGGCCACAGCCTTTGGGGCCCTCTACTAGAGAAGAGCAAAGCCTTCAGAGCGGCCCGGTCTCTTGCTGGTAACGGGACTCTTACCCACCCCACCCCCACCCCCGACATCATTTTCGGTGATCTCACCTTATTTTCAAGCTCCACCTCATCTTACCTCACACCCTGAACATTCCTCATTTATCTTATTCCCTGGCCCCAGCTCACCCCACTTCCTGGTCCTACCTTGTTTTACTTCTTCCTTCCTTGATTCCCTCACTGGGCTTGACCTTGCTGTAACCACCAGTCTCATGGTTCATGGACTTTTCTACCATCCCAGGTGCCCTGGAACCCTTACTCAGCTTGGCTTCCACAGTCCATTGCTAAAGTCACCTGCTTTTGCTCACTTTACGACCCACCTTTCCTCCATGGACTCTGGCCAGGGTTCTTCAGCCATTACTGCATGCACCTGGGGACCCCATGGGTCTGAGGACCCCCACGGGAGGTAGCCTCAGCCCACTGCATGGTCACAGTCCCAGCACTACCTTTGACCCCCAGCCTAGATGTGTCCCCAGTCCTTCTGCTCCCCAGCAACTTACCACAGCCACAGCCTGGGACTGCAAGAGTTCTGTAGGGGTCATGACCGTGAAGTAGGAAACATTCATGAGGATATAGCACACTGTCACCAGAGGAATCCCAATCACAATGGCCATGGGCAGGTTTCTGAGAGAGACAAAGACATGGGATCCCAGAGTCACACCAGAGCATTTCGTGAAACTGGGAAGATGGTCATTTTCATCTAGCCCATTTTCTCGCTCCTATCAGCCCTGCTTCTGCTCTGTAGCACACACAGTAGGATCCCAGATGCCCTTCTTAGGGATACCAGGCAGGGGATCTATGATAAAACAGCCTCAGCAAAAATGAGACATGTTCGCCGGGGCTGGAGAACTGAATGGTTTAGAGCAAAATAAGGTAGAGATTAAGGAGAGAAGTCAATTACATTGACTTCCAATGACCAAGCATGCTACTGTCCAGCAAAGACAAAAAATAATGTGGATAATGTGCACATAGGGTACTGTGGTCCACTCAAGGCCAGGTGCATGTCCCAGTGGTATAGCACTTGCCCAGCATGCCCAAGACCCTAGGTTCCATGTCCACAGGGGTGGGGAGTATGATGAGGAGCAGGAAATAAGAGGGGAAGGTGGAACAGCTCTGCTTGGCACCCCACAGAGGAGAAACGGGCTGTAGGAGCATCATGGCTTGCCTGTGCCGTGCTCTTACCTATAGGGGTTTCTGAGCTCTTCAGTGATGTAGTTGAGTTGATTCCTGTACAAAGGAAAGTAAGAAGGGTGATACTGTGACTTGTTACTTGACTTTCTTGGCTGAGTTTGTGGAGCCATGATAAATGTTGACTCATTTTAAGATTTCTACTGTAGGAGATAGCTCAGCATCAGCAGTCTACCTAGAATCCCCCAGTGAGAGGCTGAGGACATGTGTAGTAGGATTATGTTGTTACATTGTAAATAATTGTCCTGCCTACTGGTTTAATTAAAATGCTGATTGGCTGAAGGCAGACAGAAAGTGTGGGAGGGGCTACCAGACTAAGAAAACTCTGGGAACAGGAAGAACAGAGCAGAGAAGCCAGAGAGAGATGCCACAGAGACACCATGATGAGATGGCAGCTGATGCAGAGGAAAGAAGTTGAAATGCTGCTCTGAGAGAAAGTACCGAGCCACATGGCTGAACAAGATAAGAATCATGGGTTAGTTTAAGAGTAAAGAGTTAGCAAGTTATATGACTGAGCCATAGGTTGATCAGCATAAAATTAATATGAGCATATGTGTGTCTCTGCCGGACAGCACCTCAGGGCTAGACTGGAAAGGCTGGGCCAGAAACTTATTATACAGATATGGCTCAGTGATAGAATGCTTTCCTAGGGGGCTGGAGAGATGGCTCAGCGGTTAAGAGCACCCTCTGCTCTTCCAGAGGACCTGGGTTCAATTCCCAGCACCCACATGACAGCTAACAACTGTCTGTAGTTCCAGTTCCAGGCAAACACCAAGGCAAATAAATAAATAAAGTTTAAAAAAAAAAAAAAAAAAAAAAGGACAAGACCTTGGTGTTGGTCAGTGGATTGCCTTTGCTCTCTATAGAAATTGTGTAAAATTTCAAAAATATCCAGGATACTTTGAAAAAAAATGGAAAGAGGTTGGAAGAAGGATGAGAACCTATAAGGGGTGGGGTGGAGGTAGCGGAGGAGGCAGCACACCATGGCCATGCTTCTGTCTAGAGGGATACAGGTACAATCCATCCAGTGGCTTCCATGGCTGTACAGTGGGCTCAGATGGGATTCTCCTAATAAAGATTCTAAACAGGGTTCCACCAACTGTTCAGGAAAGGGGCAAGGGTCTGAACCCCCGATTTCATCCATGGAGTCAGAGGGACATGGATGAGGGTCTGGGCACTTCACATAAAAGAACTGGGAAGGTGAAGTTCAGGGTGCCACTGAGCCCCAGAAAGGAGATAGCTTTGCTTTCTGTAGCAGCTGAAATGAGAGCATCCTCAAGAACCCACTAGTAAACAGATTTCCAGACAGAGCTTACCATCCATCATAGGCCCAGAGTCCATTGTAAAATGCCAGGCTGATGGCGCCCACAGAGGTCTGTGCACCCTCAAAAGAATTCTGAAAGTTCTTCGTATTTCCTGAAATTAAGCCAAATGTGAAGAGTGAATGTCAGCTGGCCAGACTTTGGCTTTCTACCAAAAAGAAGGTTATAACCCATGACCCTAGCTTCTTTTTTTTTTTTTTTTCCTTAAAGATTTATTTATTTATTTATCTATCTATTTATTTATTCATTTATTTATTTATTATGTATTCAATGTTCTGCCTCCATGTATGCCTGCACGCCAGAAGAGGGCGCCAGATCTCATTACAGATGGTTGTAAGCCACCATGTTGTTGCTGGGAATTGAACTCAGGACCTCCGGAAGATCAGCCAGTGCCTCAACCTCTGAGCTATCTCTCAAGCCCAACCCCAGCTTCTTTATTTATTTTTATTTTATGTACAATGGTGTTTTGCTCTGAAGCTAGAGTTACAGACAGTTGTGAGCTGCCATGTGAGTGCTGGGAATTGAACCCGGGTCATCTGGAAAAGCACTCAGTGCTCTTAACCATTGAGCCATCTCTCCAGCCCCAACCCCAGCTTCTTAAAGGAACTAAAACTACACATGGTAGCACATGTCTATCAACCCAGCACTCAGAATACTGAGGCAGGAACATCTTGAGTTAGAGACAAGCCTGGGCTATACAGTGAGTGCCTGTATCAAAAACAAACAAACAAAAAACAACGAATAGAAATAAATCCATAAAACAATATGCTCATGGGCAAGACTGCTCCAAAAGACAAGAAGTCACATGCCAGGTGACTTGTGCTGTGGTCCCATCCTGCTGCAGCTCACCTTGAGCCAGGAAAACCAGTCCACTGATGATGATGATAGCCACGATCACCAGCTTGGCTGCCGTGAAGAAATTCTGCACGTAGCTCCCAAGTCGCACGCTCAGCGCATTCACTGTAGTAATAAGTACTGGGAAGGCCCAAGTGGGGTAACATTCTGTATTCATGGTTTTCTCCAAGGTCCTGGAAACCTCTTTTCCATTTCTACACACACACACACCCATCCTCAGCAAAGGCAGAAGAACTAAATAAGCAATCCTCAGCACCTTTAAAGTGCCTACAATGTTGACCCTTGTAATCCTGCCCAGTCTTAGACCATGAAGGAGAAACAGCCAGGCCCTGGACAAGGAAAGTCACTCGATGCAGCCCGGACAGGCCTGGAGTTTGCTCAGCATCTGCTGGGACAGCCAACCTTGGCCTGCTTCCCTAGACCATGGAGGCCTGCTGTGCCTCTCTGTGGGGAACCAAGATTCCCAGAGAACTAACTATGCACCCTCCCTGCCTTCTTCCGGGGCCTGAGGCTTGGTACTCACAGATGGCAGCAGCAGCCAGGAGTTTCACTACCACATCGGGAGGCTTGCAGCCCGAGTAAAAGGCTGCACACACATACTCGGAAAAGCTGAGGCAGATGATGGCAAAAGATGAAGGCTTCATGACAATCAGGCTGGTCCAGGAGAAAAGGTAGGCAGGGATGGGGCCAAAGGCCTCCATCAGGTAGGGGTACTCACCCCCTGACTTGGTGATCATGGTGCCAAGCTCTGCAAAGCACAGGGCACCTGGAACACAAAGATGATCCCATCCTCGTGAGGCTTTGCCCTATTCCACAGAGCCTTCTCCCTTTAGGTGCTCACATTCTGAATCTACCAGTTCCGCCCACTGGACCTTTAACCGCAGCCAGATTCACCCTAATTTACCACACACCCATTGGAAGGAACCCAGCTTGGAATGGTGATGCAAGCCTATAATATACCCCAATACTTAGGGACATTGAAAGCTGGGGACCAGCTTGGGCTACGAAGTAAGACATTGTGCCTGTGTGGCTTGCCTTTACCCTGGAAGGGAAGGGGTGGCTAGGGAGTTGCCTCCATTACCCAGTGTAGCCAGGATTCCACAGGCTGCCCATATGATGAGACAGGGCCCCACAGATTCTGTGTTGGCCAGCACAGACTTGGGGGAGATGAAGATTCCGGAACCGATGATGGTGCCCACAATAATACAGATGCCGCTGAAAAGACCCACCTGTGTGTGCAAGGATGGAGGGCTTGATGGGGTCAGAGGTGACTGCTCCCCAAACCCCAGTGTGGCCAGACAAGCCAAACTCACTCATGTCCTTGGCATGTCCAGCCTGTGCTGCTGCCATGGGAACACCGGCTATACCCTATCACACCCATTTCACTGAGGGGGAATTTGGAGGTGTTGAAGGCAAAGCTTAGCTTGGTTCCTGCCTTTTATGAACACACTGATTTAGTCAACAGGCTTCCAGAAACAGCCTCCTAACTGTTTAGAGCAGAAAAGAATTCTTCAATGGCCATGACGAGGGACACTGGAAATCTCTGGGGAAGCTGAGGCCTGGCTTTGAAGTCAGCCTAGGCTACATAGTGAAAGTCTCTTTTAAAGAAGAAAAAGGAGTTGGGGGGCGGGTTTCCACCAGCCAGAAGAGACTCAAGGATTCGGAGTCCTGGCCAGAAGCACCAGATAAATATCAGGGACCTCACTAGTGGCAGTGACAGACTGTCCTATGGCGGCACTTCAGGTGCCTGAGCTTTCTACGGAAAACCAAACCAGACAGTTGAGGAAGGCAGGGCAGGAGGATCAGAAGTTCAAGGCCATCCTTGGCTATGCAGTGAGTTTGAAACTTTTCTACAAAAGACAAAAATGGGGGGGGGGAAATCTGCATGTTTCATTTTGTCTAAATTTAATACCAATTAATGAGTCAGAATTAAATAAAATTTAAAAACAGAAAGAAAAAAAAGAAACAAAAAACAGAAAGGAAAAGTCTGACTCAGGTCTCCACTCAAGGCCACTCACTGCCCAGGGCTCTGCGCACAAATGGGAACATGGGAGCAAGATCAGCTTCCCTCCAGCTTTAGGGTAGACAAGGCTACCTGGGCTTCCTTTCCTTCCTCACGCTCTCCTCCCTAGGGTACTGGCTTGTCTTTTGCCATCTGCAGGCCTCCAGAACCTTCCCCTTGCAGAGGGACTGGTAGCGTCCGAATTTGACACAAGCAGCCATTCGGCATCCAGCTGCCCGTGTGTGGACCCCTGCGTTCGCTTGTTATGCCAGGCAGCTTCAGGGTCCCAAGAAGAAGCTGCTGGAATCAGGGCTCAGACTGACAGTGCCCAAAGCCTGACTGCTGGAGACAAAGACTCTATGCTGACCCACGGTTAGGATAGATTAGCCCCAATCTGGCCACAAAGCTTTGTCCTTCTCCAACCCGTTTACCTCCTAGTGATCCGGCCCAGACCTCAGGCCCCCATGTGGCCCTTAGAGCCATCTGGAGCTCAGAGCCTATTCTGAGCTGTTCTGGAGCCCTGGTTCCTCATCCATGAGCCTAAAAGGCCTCCTGGTCCTTCCTTTCTGGCTCCTGGTCTGCCTATATACCTGGGACAGACAGAGAGTGGAGTCTTCAGCTCCAATCTACCTCCACTCCTACCCTAAGGCCCAACCCTCAGCCCTACCATAGAGCAAGCACCTCAGGGCATCTGCTAGCTCCTCCCTGCCAGTTTGGGCTCTCTGATGCCACAGCAGCAGATGCTGGAGGCTCAGCCATTCCCAGCATCACAGCAGTGACCGAAGAGGACCAGCTGTTGTGACATGGAGGCTAGAATCCTGGGAGAACCAGCCATCAGAGGTCTCTCTGACCCTTTCAGAAGAGATCATTGGTTTCTAGGTTCCCAGGGCTCTCAGAATGGAGAGATTGCTGACACAGAAACCCACGAACAAACTTCAAGTGTCTGTATCATGAACTTCAAAAGAGCTTACTAAATTCATCAGTGAGTGTGCAAGAGACAAGCCCAGATTACTGTTCATTTTTAAATGTACCTTACAGAAGCCAGCCAGGGTGCTGGAGGGCCAGCTCTGCAGATGAGTACTGGTCTTCAGAGGACCCAAGTTCTAGTCCCAGCACCCACATGGTGGGTGGCTCACAAATGCCTGTAATTTACAGCTCCAGGATGATCAGACAAACAAACAACAATCACAGCCTGTGTCATCCCAATCCTTAGGAGGCTGAGGCAGAAAGATCTTTAGTTCCAGGCGAGCCCGAGCAAACAGTCCTGTCCTTCAAAGGCCAGTAGGGCCAACAGTGCCCAGCATTGGCGGAACACCGGACCCTTGCCACTTCCCACCTCTTTCTGGAGATTTGTGGTCTTGGGTTCATGGCTCTGGATGGACGTCTCATCCTCTCTCCTCCGTGTCCTCAGCTTCGTCTCCTCCATCACGTCTCACTGCTAGCTCCAGGGGCTGGAAGGACAGAGCACCAACTTAGAGTCAGCAGGTGCGAGCAACACATACACAAAGGGACTTCCTCAAGGTTATCCAGGTGCTGCAATCAGCTCCAAATGCTGGGAGCTAAGAGCTGCTCCCTGCTGAGCGGAGCACTGGCCTCAGTCCCCTGAGGACACTCTGTTCCCCTCCAGGATGAAAGTCAGACAGGAATGCTGTCCTGGCTGCAGACCTCTCCCACACACACACCCCCGCCATTCCCACCCCAGTGTTATTTTTTGTCCTCCCCACCTGGTACATTTAAAATACACTCTCCTTCTATGACGGCTGTGTCACATTTTCAAAACTAAGAAGAGATTGTTACACATTGCATATGTACACACCTATACTCCCAGCACTGAAGAGGTAAATTCAAGGCCAGCCTGGGCTACCCAGCAAGTGAAGCCAAACTGGGATACATAGAAATACTGTAAAAAAGAAAAGAAGAGGTGCTGGAAAGATGGCTCAGCGGTTAAGAGCCCTGACTGTTCTTCCAGAGGACCCGAGTTCGATTCCCAGCAACCACATGGCAGCTAACAACTGTCTGTAATTCCAAGATCTGACACCCTTACACACTTATACATGCAGACAAAACACCAATTCACATAAAATAAAAATAAATATTAAAAAAAAGAAAAAAGGATAGATAATCTAACCAAGCAAGTTAATAAACCAAGTATTGAAATATACTGAAATGTACTAAGGCAGGGTTAGGGTTTGCTGGTATAAACAGGCTTTCCCATCAAGGTACCCTAGGGGATGGTGATACCCTCTCTAAATCTCTCCAAATCAATTCTCTCCCTAGGCCCCAGGCAGGCCACAAGTGGTCCATCTCTGGGGGCCTTACCTTGACAATGCTCGCTCAGCTGACCACTGCCCAGCCTGCAACTGCAAAGCCAAACCCCAGGAAGGGCCATGTCTTGTGCCCAGGCGTGGAGGAAGCCAGAAGGTACAGAGGTCAACAAAGGTAATTATTAAACTCCTACCTCCACCTCCTTCTCTTCCTTCAAAGCATAGACAGATGCCACTACAGTAGGTGAAGAGAAGGCACAGACCAACACAGCTCTCCCTGAAAGGGTTTGGTTTTCTTTACCTGTGTCTAGATCATTTTTGTAAAGAATGGATTCCTCCGGATCAGTTACTTCTTGTGAGGAGCATTCTCTGTAGGAACGGCAATTGCTCACATCTCTGGGGAATCACAACACACAAACTTTGGAACCAGCCTCTAACTAGCTCACTGGGCTGGACCTGGAGGTGATCAGGCAACTGTAAACGCTGAGTCCATAACTTCTCTTCCCTGGTTGTTTTTTTTTTTTTTTTTTTTCTCAGCCAGGAATTTCCTTCAGTGTGTCCTGGTGCCCCAAAGAGAGCAGGCAGGAGGCTGGGTGGGGCCTTCCCATCAAAGGGTGCCCCATTTCACCAGGACTCTAGCCAAGTAGCCTCAGGTTACCATCACATGCTGTTCAAAGAACCCAGGACTTAGTCACTGGACCATAGAAGGAAAAAGGAACACAGGATGAAATCTGTCAATCTTCACTTCCCCCAGTGGGGAAACTGAGACCCTGAGAGAGTCTGCAGTTGCTCTCCAGGCTAGTCCTATACCTCAGATCTGAATGGGAGGAGCCAGAGAGATTCCCTGTCTGGGCTCAGTTGGAGTCTTGGTTATTGGTCCCACACCACAGACCTCAACCATCCCCTTATCTCACATTGGGCATTAGAACCCAAGCTGCTGAGGCATTATCAGAAGGGCAAGAGGCAGCAAGAAATCCTTTATCTCCAGCCCCAAAGCACCTCATTTAAATGTACCAGCATCTCCCCAGGTGGCAGGCAACAGAATCCCAAAAGGGTGAGGTGGGACCAAAGGGCAGGTGGGGAGAAGGGTGTATGTTTTAGTCCTTTCTTAAAGCCTTTGGAGAACAAGGAATGTACATTGTCTCAGAGCCAGGGAATTGACTGAGAAGTCAGGGGTTTTGTCTGTCTGTCTGTCTGTCTGTTTTTTAAATGCCCCAAGCCCCTCCTTTGATGCAATGAAGTGCACCCTCCTGCTAGCCTGCCCTCTGAGTTCAAAGTGTAACAGCTGAACTTTTCTTCTTTTTCTGTGCCCTACTCTGGACGCCAGCTGAAATTTGTCTGCTTTCTAGATCCTCTACTTCTCACTGTCTCTGAAGACAGCCCCTCAGTGTCACACACACACACACACACACACACACACACACACACACACACACCTGCGCAGTGAATCTTAGACTTTTACTTTCCCATTTCTTTTGTGTATAAACTTGAAAATGCACACCAGTGAGCGTGAGACCAGAGGTCAAGCTCAGCCTTGGGGGTTTGTGAAGGTGTGTGTGTGTGTGATGTGCCCCTGAGGGGGTCAAAGGAGAACATTTGACTCAGCAGGGAAGGGCAGAAGCCATCAAGCCTGGCAACCTGAATTCAATCCCTGGGACCCCACTCTTGCTGGCCTGGTGTTGTGGATGAGCTGGGCTAGCTGGAAGAGTCCCGGAGCGCAGAGCAGCTTCAGCTCCGTGACTCCAACTGAGCATGACTTTCTTTCCTCTCAACACCAACAAAACTGTCCGCAGTGTTTGGTTGGAGCCTCCAGCTGACCCCTTCATGATCAGGAAAGCCCATTTCTGTCTCTGTCTCTTTCTTTCCAAACCCCATCGCTCAGAGAATCTCTAAACGACAACAGAATCAAAAGGCACCAGAAAATCCAGTTCTGCATCCTTGGTGGCTACTGCAGCTCCATCCCCTGAAGCCACCAGACACCCGAGGCACCACCTAACCACTCTCAGCTTTTGACCTTACTTGGGCACAAACCCAGCTTGTGGCAGACACATCATCATCACCTCTCGCCTACAACCTATAAACTGCTCCCTGCTTCAGTCCTGGATGTGACTTCTCTGTCTGCTCTCAATCTTTGGGACCAGAGAACTTACAGGAGTTGTGTTGTACCCATGTCGAGGGACCCCCCACACACACCAAAGACCTCCAGGGAGCTGGATTTGATGCAGACACATAAGGGTCAGTTTATTGTTATGGCAGGTTCAAAGAAACCCTGGGCCAAAACTCGTTCTTCTGGCACAGTGGGGGAATTCAGCCAGAGCGCAGAGGTGGGAGTGGAGAGGGTACCAGAGGCCGAGAGAGTCTGGAATGCAATTGCAAGGTTTATTGAAAGCAGTATACAAACCGGCCAACCAGTAGGGAGCCTGTCCACAGCGCTGACACAGCGAGGCAGGGAGAGACTCCTGAACAATACAAGCATTCAGCTTTTAAAGGGGAAAACTGCAAAGCTCGTTGCCAAGGTATTGGATGGAGTATGGATCATTTTTTGATTGGTTAGTTATGATGGTTCATTGGGGTGGCTGTTTGTCATTGGCTGCCCTCAGGGTTGGGACGTTCTGTGGTTTGGGGTGGGGGGTGAGGCAGTTGGGGACTTTCCAGATATGGGCATGTCTAGGATGGTTGGGGGTGAGCTGAAGGTCTCACAGGGTTTAAAGTAAAGCCTCTGTATGCAGCATGCTTCACATCTTGGCATTCCAGGATTGGGCAAAGGGGTAAGGGGTTCAGCAGCCATTGGCTACCCTTTCAGGCATGAACCCTGAAGAGAAAAAACTTAGTCCAAGAAACCTCATTTTGCATTCTAGTAGCTATTTTTTTAAGAAATGTCATTTTAAAAATATTTATTTATTTATTATGTATGCAGTATACAGAAGAGGGTACCAGATGTCATCATAGATGGTTGTGAGCCACCATGTGGTTGCTGGGAATTGAACTTGGGACCTCCGGAAGAACAATCAGTGCTCTTAACCCCTGAGCCATCTCTCCAGCCCTAGTAGCTATTTTATAAAAAGGCAGAATAAAGTTTAGTTTCAAATTTCTGGCAAGGAGGGTGCTGCCCAGGTCTGGGAGAAGAATAGTCATGCCTGATCAGTCCTGGGAAAAGAACATGTCCTAAAAGAATAGACCTAGCAGGGGGCCTCCCTATCTGAGGGAAGAATAGCTTCCTACCTGCCCAGTTCTGGGAGATCAGCCAAGACATCAGCCCAGTTTGATAGACCCCAGACACAGGGTACTAACCTCGGGAAGGGGGGGCCCAAGAATCCAGACTCCAGTCCAGTTGATGTAAATAGCAAGAGGATTTATTTCTCTGTACAGGTGGGCTACCTCCCTGCCTACAGGTTACACTATAATCACAAGATTGATTACACAGCTAGGGGCTTCTCCGAGAGCTCTTAAGAGTTTTATCTCTTTACAACCAGGTGTTGGGCACAGCTTTATTTTGCTTGGAATGTCTGGTATTTTTACCACAGGTTCAACCATCATGTCCTAATGGTCACCTGAGTCGATTACAGCCATTTAGTTTGTTTTTCTCAAAGGGGGTACTCTGCTGAGTATTTGAACTGAATGCCTGGGTCAGGCCCTAGAACCCAGTGTCCTTCAAATTCTAGGAAAAACCAGCCACCTCAGGTAGGGCCAAGATGGGGCCCATCCAGGTGGGGTCCAAAGATACTCTGGGGCAGAAAGACCCTAAGCACAAGGCAATCAGTAGCATGTTAGCACCCTGTCTCCAAACAACCAACTTTGTTGTAACTTTTGCCTATAAAAGATCCCTTGTAACCAAAGACACCAGCTACTTCTTCCTCTGTTATCACAGAAGCTTGGAGTAAGCTCCCTGCCTGGCTTGTACTGAAAGACCCTTTGAGACTCCGGCCCCAAGAACCGACATAGAGATCACTGGCTTCAAATAGCAAGAGGTTTAATACTCACACAGGCACCTGCGGGCGATCAGCAGCTTTAGCTAACTGAGGGCACCCACAAAGAACAGTCCCCTTTTATAAGGAAAAAAGGGTCTCATTAGTTACTTTGATATACATACAAAGTTCCGCTAAGGGGTAATGCTGAAAATCATATATAAGGTTCAGCTATGGGGCAAGGTTGTAAAGCTGTGGATCCTGGAGATGCTGTGAACATCTGGTTTGGGTTAAGATTAGACATTTCTGGTCTCTTCACTCTCCAGTGGCCTTCCTTATCTTTTTCAAAGGACTCCTAACTGCAGGTTTCTTGATTTACTGAAGCTTGCCCGCAATATGACTTCCTACTAATTGGCCAAATGGCCTTCAGCTGGCAACTCATGGGTCTAATGAGGCTTGCCCTCATGTTGACCTCTTGCTAGCTGGCCTTGTGGAAAATTTGCGCTGTTTTGGGTTTGGGGTCTTTCAGTACTGTGCTGCCAATAAACCTTGCTGTTACATTCCGGACATCTTTGTTTTCCATGGTCTCTCTGGGGGTCAAGCTCTGGCCATAACAAACCCAAGCCCTGAATTTACTGCCTGAACTTTCAGAGTGAACCTAACTTTTGGATCTATTAGCTGTCAGGAGCACTCACGGACCTGCGCCCCACCCTCAGCTTTCTAAGGACAAATCTCTGCCTTCACAATATTTTTTTTCCAACTCATCTTGATCTGATTTATTGCATAGGCAAAAAAAAAAAAAAAAAAAAAAAAAACCACTTATCATGGAAAGACAGAAAAATCCATTCCTTGGGGTATTACAAATGAAAAGACTCTGTCATACTCCTCTTGGGGACATCAGACCTACACAATGCTCTGTGTGAAGTGCTAGTCTTTAGGAAAGGCCTGTCCACCGCCTGTGGGGTCACTTCTTAAACATTCCTGAATATCACAATTCCTATTTGTACAACAGAATGATCCCTGGGCCAACACCATCGCCAATGGGATGTTTCATTTTGTTTTCACTTTAAAAACAAAGAATCTTGACACACTGCCCTGGCTGGACCCCAAACTTCTAAGCTTATGTAATTCGCTCAACAGTCAAGATCACAGGTGGAGCAGAGCCACGCAGCCCCAAGCCTCCTCAACTCACTCCATCTCTATCATAAATTTGATTGTGGATCTGAAATACGAAGCTGGTTAACTGGGACTGGTGACATAGGCTTCTAATCCCAGCTACTCAGAAGGCTGAGGCAGGGGGATTGTGAGTTCCAGGCCTACTTAGTGAGACCCTATCTCAAAATGCAGAGTAGTATAGTGACTGGGGTGTAGTTCAGTGGTGGAGCACTCTTCTAGAATGTGCCAGGCCCCATGTCAATCCCTAGCTCAGGAATGGAGATGGGGATGGAGCTGGTGAGAAAATGGCAGAGGCTCTGCCCTGAACTGGAGAGCCCAGAGCCTCCCACAGTGTTGGCTTTGCAACATCTGCATATCAAAGGGCCTTTGTCAAGGTCAGAAATCTTTACCTCCTTTCATTTTGGTCAAAGGTGAGCCTCTTCCTTCTCTCTCTCTCTCTCTCTCTCTCTCTCTCTCTCTCTCTCTCTCTCTCTCTCCCTCTCTTTCTCAAGACAGGCACAGGAGCCCAGGCTAGCATGGAACTTAGATTGCTACACCAGAGACCTGAGCATCACCGGAGCTTATTATAGAGATGTATGCACCACACATGGCCAGCACCTGAGTGTGTGTGTGTGTGTGTAAGTGTGCTTTTATGTATCTGTGTTTTTGTGTACCACATAAGGTTTCCTGTAGCTCAAACTGGCTTCTCCCTCCTAAGTACTGGGATTCTTTTGTTTTTTTTGGCTTTTTGAGAGATGATTTCTCTGTGTAACACTGTGTAGTGTGTGCTGGAATTCACACAGTAGATCAGGCTGGCCTGGAACTTGTTGTATATGTTTCTGGCCCGCCCTACCTCCTCAGTCAAGCCTGCCCACAGCTGCTTAGCCCCCCAAATGACTCAGACACTAATTTCTGCCCCGGCCAGCAGGGTCTTCAGCGTGGACCTAAATCTAGGAATGAAACAAATGGAAGGCAGGAACACAAAGAACAGAAGGACAAGACAAATCTCTCTGTTCAAGTCCTCCTAAGCTTTATTATTACAGCCAATATTTATACAGAAGCTCTGCCAGGCAGGTAGCTGGGAGGAAAGGGGTGGGATATTCAAAAGAATGTGGCAAGCCTGTCAGGGGAAGTAACAGACAGGGTAGAATTGATATGGAAATCTATCTGTTATCAGTCAAGGGTCTGGGGAAGGTCACCTTGCTGATCTGAGAAGGTCAAAGAGAAAGCCTGGAGTCATGGTTTAACTTAACAATAAGGGTGGTAGTCTCTGGTATTTGGCTATCTAGAGTATAGACTGCTGGCTAGCTGTAGAAGCTAACTTATAAAATATGGGTAAGTTGACTTTGGCTCCCAACAAATGTCCATGCTGTTCAGCCTGTGGCTCAGACACATTGCTAGCTAGCTCTCAGCCCATTTCCATTAATCTGTCTTGCCACATGGCCCATGGTTCACCTATTTCTTCACCTATTGCTCCGTGGGCAGCTGGATCTCATCTCCCTGACTTTGCCCTCCTTTTCTGTTATTTATGCTTGGATTTCCCACCTGCTTTTTTTTTTTTTTTTCAAATTTTATTTATTTATTTATTTATTTATTTATTTATTTATTTGCCTTGATGTTTGCCTGGAACTGGAACTACAGACAGTTGTTAGCTGCCATGTGGGTGCTGGGAATCGAACCCCGGTCCTTTGGAAAAGCAGACGATGCTCTTAACCACTGAGCCATCTCTCCAGCCCCCATTAAATGTGTAGCCCAGGCTGGCCTCGAACTCCTGATCCTCCTGCCTCTGCCTCCTTCAGCAAATCTACCTGCTTCTAAGATGCTTGGCTATAGGCCAAAACAGTCCCTTTGAAATGGGCGGGAGAGACAGACCCAAACCAGACTCTCTGTAGCAGACACAAGAGAAAGTTTATTGCCAGCTAATGTGCGGGCCTAAGGCAGCCGAAAGAGCCAACATTTTCGGGAGGTATCTTTTATACAGTTGATTAGATAGGGGAGGGACCGGGAGAAGGAAGTTGAAGCGGTTCTCAAGGTGGCTGAGGAGCTCAGGCAGAGGGTTTTTGCACGTACAGTGCAATTCATTTTCTGAAGCTTGTTTTTTCTCTCTGGGCCTGCCTCTTGCCCCTCAGTCAGAGTTTATTCCTGAAAAATCCCATTCTCACACCTTTATTAACCAATGATATTCATAGCACACAAAGAGACATCCCACATCAGGAATTTACAGAGATCTGCCTACCTCTGCCTCCCAATTGCTGAGATTAAAGGTGTGCACCACCCCCACCCCAGCCTGGGATTATTTTCTGATGTCAGTTTTCTTTTTTTTTTTTTTAAACTTTATTTATTTATTATTTATTTATTTGCCTTGGTGTTTGCCTGGAACTGGAACTACAGACAGTTGTTAGCTGCCATGTGGGTGCTGGGAATCGAACCCGGGTCCTCTGGAAGAGCAGACGGTGCTCTTAACCACTGAGCCATCTCTCCAGCCCCCTGATGTCAGTTTTCAATCTTCTTCCACCCCATAGTATAGCTAACCAGATACGAAGTCATCTCGATGGAAAGCATATGGATTGGATTTTTAAAAATAAAAACATTGCTAGTTTGTTTCTCAAGACCTTGAACAACTAACTGGCTGACAGTGTACTTCCTGGAGGTCAGTTCTCTACTGAAGCTAATCTCTTAGGGCAAAAGTTCCCAACGTGGGGGTCAAATAATCCTTTCACAGGGAACACCTAAGACCATCAGAAAACACATATTTCTGATGGTCTTAAGAACTGAGATACTGTTCCTCTGTCTCCAGGTGTGTTCACACACACAGAGATATACCACATACATCATTACACCAACCCCATCACATATACTCCAAATAAGGGTAAATGTGACAGGGATGGTAACACAAGGTATGTCTTAATTAAAGTTTCTATTGCTATGAGACATCATGACCATGACAATTCTTATAAACAAAAACATTTAATTAGGGCTCACATTTTCAGAGGATTAGTCCATTACCAACATGGCCACACGATGCAGGCAGAGTTGGTGCTGAAGAAGCTGAAGAGTGCCACACACTGATCCATATGCAACAGGAAGTGAGCTGTGTCATTAGCTGTAGTTTGAGTATAGGAGACCTCAAGGCTCAGCCCCACAGTGGCACATTTCCTCCAACAAGGGCGGTAAGGCAGAACAGCTTGGCCATACTGCTGCCAAAATAGACTTGATTAAAAAAATAAATAAATGTACGCAGGGTGAAAGGTTAGCAGAAATGTCCTTCTTTCCTTTCTGTTGGGGACTGGCTGCTTCTTGTTGAAATGGGCAAGTTCATGAAACCCGGGAAGGTGGTGCTGGTCCTGGCTGGATGTTATTCCGGATGCAAAGCCGTCATGGTCAAGAACATAGATGATGGCACCTCAGACTGCCCTTACAGCCATGCCCTGGTGGCTGGAATTGACCGCTACCCCCGAAAAGTAACAGCTGCCATGGGAAAGAAGAAAATTGCCAAGACATCCAAGAACAAGTTCTTTGTGAAAGTTTATAACTACAGTCACCTCATGCCCACACGGTACTCCATGGACATCCCCTTGGACAAAACTGTTGTGAACAAGGATGTTTTCAGAGATCCAGCCCTGAAACACAAGGCCAGGCGGGAGGCCAAGGTCAAGTTTGAGGAACGATACAAGATAGGGAAGAATAAATGGTTTTTCTAGAAGCTTTGCTTTTAGCTATATTTTTGTTTTCATCATTAAAAATTTAAAATAAATAAATAAAAATAGGCCTGAGAGTTCCAGGAAAAGCCATACACCACCCAGGGATGACCCAGCATCTAAGGACAAGTATCTGAGGTCCAAACTTTACAACTGTTAGATAAGATTAGATAAGATCACAAGATGTTCTTGAGCCCAGCACACGCCTATTCCCTGTGACTTGTCACTAAGTCATCTAGTCAAATGTCAGCCAATCAGGGTCTGGAAATCCCCTCACCCTCTACTATTATAAAACCCCTACCCTGTCTGGCTCAGCATTGTCTAATGATCTGCTGCTTCAGTCATACAGAGGGTCCAAACTTCAGCTTCAATAAAGGCTATTTAATTTACATATGGATTCACTGTCCATGGTGGCCTTTTGAGGGGTCCCCATGATCTGGGCATAACATTTGAGTGTCCATTCAGGATCCCCCAAGCCCACTATGACCACCACGGTAAGTTTTGGGGTATCCTTTTGTAAGTGACCCCAAAGTTTGTAATAGTCTGTAGACAGTCTACTCAGAGCACGGATAGGGTACCTGAAAGATGTCCCACTTTTAAATGAAATTGGTTCTCTTTTGTTTTGCTTCCAGGCATTAGGAGAGTTGTTTGGTGCATTGCATGTTGCTGGTTCTCGGTCCATCTGATCAGACTGACGTCATGGCTAGTGTTGTGATATGATCTGAAATGACTCATTTTACCTGGTGAGGCTGGCAATGGATGGAGATCTCATGCCCCATGTACACTCGGTGGGAGGCAGAGGCAGGCAGGACACTTAGGCAGGGTCTACATAGAAAGACTATTATTATAAAGAGAGAGAAGAGATGCAGAGAGAGGGGAGAGAGGAAAGTGGGGGGTAGTTGAGAGCGTGCATCCTCTGGCAGGGCGTGGCTTCATGGGCTAGAACAGAATCCTAGCAGCTAGAAGCTGACTGTACTCTGCTTTCCTATGCTACTTTAGAGTGCAATTTCTTTTTTTTTTTTTTTTAAACTTTATTTATTTATTATTTATTTGCCTTGGTGTTTGCCCGGAACTGGAACTACAGACAGTTGTTAGCTGCCATGTGGGTGCTGGGAATCGAACCCGGGTCCTCTGGAAGAGCAGACGGTGCTCTTAACCGCTGAGCCATCTCTCCAGCCCCTAGAGTGCAATTTCTTATTTTAAAAATTTTAAGTTGGTCAGCTGCTGACACCGTTTTGTTTACTTTTCTGTTGGAATGTCCCGCCAATTAATTCTGTACGAATGTGTGAATAATGTAGCTACAGAGAATTTCACATGGTCTGTACAGCCAGGGTGTGGGCTGAGAGACATCTCAGACTCACCTGGAAGGGACTGGGTCCGTTTGGTTCAACTGGGACAGAGGGTCCCACCCTGGTTAAATTGGGACGAAGCAGTTGCTACTGCAAAACTCTGTCGTCCTGATTTTGGTGTACCTGGTTGTCTTGTGTCATTGCTGTTTCGGTGATATTGTCTACCAACATCCTCTGTTTTCGTGAGAACGAGAAGGAAAACAATCCTCCATCCTCACCCCCTACCCCACAGCATTTCATTGAAAGGAAGCGGTGGGCATGCTCACATGGCCAGGGCGACTGGGAATCACTTCCAGTCTTGATCTCCTCCCTTGATAAAGGCGGGTGTCCCTTGATGCAGGGACCGGGTTGCAGGGCAGCTGGACTAAGGTCTAAGGAGGACTTCTTGTGATGTGTGGCTAGACAGACAGTCCCTCTTGGTTTCTCTCCACCACCCATCTTTGTGGGTGTCTCTTCCTGTCTCTGGGACCACAGACCTGCCTGATGGGGACCCTACTTCCCGGCCCTGCTGTGCGAGCGCTGTCCATGCCGGTGGGCAGAGCTTCTGCCTCTTGCCCGGTAGGGCTCCAAGGCATTGCTTCTGCCAACACCTGGTTGAGGTTTTTGACTTGGTCGATCAAGCCACGCCCTCTCATGACGTCCGGGGTAGGGAATCGACAGTGAAATGCTTGGGAAAATTCCATGACCTGAGATGAGCCTGGTGAATAGCTCACAGCTTAGAGGGCTGGTTACAAATTGTTATTGGTTAGGGTAACAAAAAACAAAAACCACCTATTGCTAGTTTCAGATGCTTCACCTTGGTACACTGTTGACACATGTTTATAGTTAATTTTTTATGATATATGCATGTTTCTGTTTTTGCTTAAAATGCTGTAGCCATGCAATATATTATAGCCTCATGAGAGAAACCACAAGAAAGACTTCGGTAAAAGTTTTTGTGTTGTCTAGAAAACGAAAGAAAAGTCAGGAGACTGAAATAATAAAGAGAGAAAGAGAAAAGGGAATTTGTCTGAAGTAAAACTCTTTGAGGAATCAGAAGAACAGACTGAAGGTACATAGAACATTGAACAAGGTCAGAAGGAATGTGAATGATTTTGCTATGGTTTTTTCTTTTCTTTTTTTGTTTTTTTGTTTTTGTTTTCTTTTTCCTTTTTTTTGTTTTTTTATGTTTTTTTTTTTTTCTTCTGCTATGGTTTTTTCATACCTGCAAATACTGAATTTTTTTAAAAAAGTAAAACATGTTGGAAATTTGACCATATTAGGTTAATTCTGTTTGGTTCTCTTCTTTTTTATTTTTTTAAAAACACTTTTTTATTTATTTATTTGCCTCGGTGTTTGCCTGGAACTGGAACTACAGACAGTTGTTAGCTGCCATGTGGGTGCTGGGAATCGAACCCGGGTCCTCTGGAAGAGCAGACGGTGCTCTTAACCACTGAGCCATCTCTCCAGCCCCCGGTTCTCTTCTTTTTAAAAATAGCTGATGATTTTTTTTTTTTCTTTTCTGGAGCTGAGGACTGAATCTAGGGCTTTGTGCTTGCTAGGTAAGCACGCTTCACTGAGCTAAATCCCCAGCCTCAGCTAATGAGTCTTCACTGCCAAATATTTGTGCTAGCAATGGAGTCCTGTTCTCTAAAGGAGGGGGGACTGACTTCCCATGTCAGGCTTATTTATAACGTGTGAATAAAAATACAAGTTAATAATTAATCATCATGTCATAACCCTTCAGGTTACAGGGATCTATATGACTGGCTTCTTAGAAAATGACAAGACTGAGACTATAAAGCTCTTAGCTGATCAGAGTTTCATAGAAAAGTTCAAACCTGCTCCTTAAAGAAAAAAAAAAAAAAGATGCTTATCAGAAGAAAGAGAAACAAATAGAAAACTTTGACCTGCAGAAAACAATATCTCTCAAGAAGCTATTTCAGAAAATATAGCTCTAACTTTGTATCTGGTGTTAGGAATGGATGACATCACACAGGAGCACTGATATGGACTGTTGTATAAAGACAGAAATGTAAGGTTATCTCTGCAACATACTGTAGGTATTGTATGTGTGATTCAACTCTGGTTTAAAATATACTTTATATGGTAATAAAAATTTAAGGTTATAAAGAGCTACACAGATGAACAAAAGCTAACTTAGAGGTTTACACCAAGGTACTTACGTCTTTGCCAAATATTCAACACCCAGCTTCTAGGGAATTTAGATAATGGGAACATATGTTTGCTCTGTTTTCACCCATAAAATGGCTGTTTTGGTTTCTTTATTGAGCAAATTATCTATGATTTAAAGGGTTTTATTTTGACACTAGAGGAGTTTCTATTCAAAATTATTATTTTTAGGGCTAAACCAAACAGGAATGGAACATAAGCTGCTAACTTACTGTTCACCGCTATAGAACAAAGGCAAATTGTCACCCTTATAAATAATCAAAGTTCTTTAATTGTAGTCATGCTAAGTTCTGATGTAATTAATTACAAGGTTTAGCTCACTTAGTTCCCTGTGTATGTTCTCAGGGTTGAGTTTAAAACAAGTATCTAAAAACAAAGTTTGTCTGTCTATTCAGTCATACAGTCCTCAAATGCTTCAGAGATCTGTAGACTATGGCATTTAAAATGTTTAAAAGCTTTTCATGATAGAGAGACATGCCAACTCCTGCTAACATCCCTATTTCCTCCAAAGAAGAACCTTCACCCAGAACTTGCTTCAGACATGGCAACACCGGCCAACTGCTACCAAGACCTTCTTCACACTGTGGACAACAGGACAGTGGGGGATGGTCTGCCTTGAGTTGCCTAGACAAAGATAGGCTGGTCTCCCACAAGTACCTATTCCACAGCTAGGTCTGTTGGATCTTAGGAGGCCTGGCAGCCAAAGATCATATTGTTATCCTGAGACCTCTGCCCTCAATGACCATGGAGGACACTGTTGGTAGCTGTCTAGGGACCAGCAAATCAGTCTCTGTCATTTTAATGGCTAACTCAGGTAAAGTTTATCCTGACCAGGCTAGTGACAGCTTTGTCAGTTTAACAGCAGCAACCAAGGCTTCAGCTGCCTTCTCAGTTCTGTGTAAATTCAGGTCATGGGCCTCACTCTGCTAGAGATAATGCAAAGTCTAGACACAGTTTACCTCATTATGAGACTCAGAAAGGAGAATTCACAGGACAGAATTCAATGTAGCCTTTGACATCCCTTTATTTAAAGGAATTCTCTTTGCAATGGTGGTGTACCCATGTTGAGAGACCCCCAAAGACCACAAAGGAGCTGGATCCCAACACAAACACATGAGGGTCAGTTTATTCTTTTGGACAGGTTTGAACCCAGACACAGCAGAGGGATTCTGCCTGAGTTCAGGGGTGAGAGGGTTTTTAAAGAAAAAATACATAAGTAGGGTGTTACACATCTTGGCATTTCAGGATTGGGTAAAGGGGTATGGGGTAGAGTAATTCTTTGAAACTATTGGTTACATTTTCGTTGTGAACCCAAATTTTGAATCTATTGGTTGTCAGGCACATTCCTGAGATTTTTCCTAGACTCTTCCTAGACCTGGGCCCTGCCTTCAGGCACTAACTGGTCTTTCTATGAAATAAAGTTTTGTAAAGGTAACTCTATGTTATCACAATGGCTGCTCTCAATGGCCAGCCGCTTGTATCTCCTGGTAAATTAGATAAAAAGAAGATATTGTAGGATATAAGCTTTATATGAAGATATGAAAGCTTGAAATCTAAGGCTCTAAGAAGGTATCAAGAAAATGACTTGAGGTATGCAAACCCAAGTTATTAAGATTAGAAAGTTTAAGTCATGAGCATGTGCGAATATGAAAAGTCTAGGGATATCAGAGTTAGAATCTATGTAACTTCTGAGGGTCTGAGGTACATAAAAGACTAAAGAATGAAGGCTCAGAAAGCGCTTCACATGTCTTTCCCCCTTCTGTGATATTATTATATTAAGATTTCAAAAGTTCAGAGTTGGGGGCTGGAGAGATGGCTCAGAGGTTAAGAACACTGACTGTTTTTCCAGAGGACCTGAGTTCAATTCCCAGCAAAACCACATGGTGGCTCACAACCATCTATGATGAGGTCTGTCTGGTGCCCTCTTCTGTAAAACTGTATGCATAATAAATAAATAAATATTTTTTTTTAAAAAAAAGTTCAGAGTTTAACATCAGTAGAGTTCTGAGACGCTGATAGAGCAGTGACCACTTACTGTTTGGCTCACAAGCTCAAGGCTTTAGATTTCTTTTGGTTGTCTACTAAATATAAACTTAAAAATGTTTCTTATCAAGCCAGGGACATCTTTGTCCAATCTAGACCTGGCTTTCTGGACAGAAAGAAAATGTTCTTGCTTTTACCCAAATCTGTCATTTTTGCAAGGACTCAAAGATATGAATCCACTCTTTCTGTTTTACGGATACCCATTAACTGCTTTTTCTATGATAACAGACTTTAATACACATTGGCAATACTAATATACCTAAAACTCATGTCTTTTTGTGAAATAAGAATGTACTTAAGCGTAAGAGAGTCATAAAACTTGGATCTACTTCACAAAGGTCAAAAGGACCCCAGATAAGCACAGCCTGAGTTTTCCTGAGGGTGGTACTTTTCCCTGTCCTGGTCTTGGGACTCCTCCCCTTCTCAATCACTAAAGATTATAGGCCTAAAAGTTCCAAATAAGTTAATAAATTTTAACTCCTGTTCTTAGTTTAAACTTGTCTCAACAGGTTTCCACTTGACTGGCAGACATATCTAAGCATCCAAATGACTATGAGTTCTCTGGACGTGCTGAAAGCCGATGTGGACCAGTCCAGCTAGTGTGACACTCACTGTCTCTACAGTTTGGTCAGATAATCACGTGCTTCTGACAAATGGCCCATTATCCAGCCTTTGACTAGCCTTTCATCCTCCTTAGGCCCTGACAAGGATGCCTCAGTATCAGTTTGACTTAGTTACAGATAGAGAATAGGTTGTCCTGTGCTTCCTGTCCATTGTAGATTGAAATGCTGAGTCAAAAGGAAACTCCTGGGCATAGGGTACAGAGGGCTGTTATAATGCCTATCAGGAAACAGGGCCAAAAGTTGTCAGTTGATGGTTCTGCAATAAGATAAGACACTTGACCTTCTTTATGTGGAACCAAATGGCAAAATGTGGCATTAAAAAATTATTTCTACATGGTGATATTTTGCATATTGTCTAAGAAATAAAGCTTGCCTGAAGATCACAGAACAGAGCCAGCCACAGAGTTAGCCATAGAGATCAGGCAGTGGTGGCACACACCTCTAATCCCAGCACTAGGAAGGTTGAGACAGAAAGTAATGTGGCAGGATAGAGAAAGGAATATGATGTGGGAGGAGATAGGGATTCAGCCCTTCCTTCACCCAGGGTTTTCCTTCATTTTTTAGTTGAGAACTCAGAGGCATTTAGACTGAGGATTTGCGGAGACAGAGTCAAACCCTTTCAGCCTGAGAAGTCAGTAGTGATGAGAAGTTTCTCTAGTGGCTTGCTCCTCTGTTTCTCTGATCTTTCAGCATTCACCCCAATATCTGGCTCTGCGGTTTTACTAAGACCATTTAGGATTCCTGCAACATTTCTTTCTTTTTTTGATTTATTTATTTATTATGCATACAGTTTTACAGAAGAGGGCGCCAGACCTCATCATAGATGGTTGTGAGCCACCATGTGGTTTTGCTGGGAATTGAACTCAGGACCTCTGGAAGAACAGTCAGTGCTCTTAACCTCTGAGCCATCTCTCCAGCCCCTCCTGCAACATTTCTATCTAAATCACTCAGGATTATAAAATAGCTGTAGTCAAGGATTAGAACTACGGGGCCTAAAGAATTCCAGTAGATGTGGATGTTGCTGCCCTAGGGAGGAAAAAATGTTACACATTTAGAGGAATTGTTCTCCTTTCCAGCTGAAATAGTTCTCGAAAATAAAAAGAGCCTTGACCTATTATTCCTTCAACAAGGGAACCAGTGTAAGGCCTTTATGAGATAAATGCTGTCTTTATATTAACCATGCAGGGGTCATTAGACACTCAATAGCTCTGCTGAGAAAATGGTCTGGACAGAGAAAGGCAGCAGCAACAAGGAGCCAGCTGGTATGAGAATTTGTTCATTTGGCCCCCATGGTTCACCACCCTGATGTCTGTCTTAGCCGGCACCTTAATGATCTTGCTTCTTTTGCTTACACGCTTGTTCATGCATATGGATGACATACCACGGTGTGTATGCATAAAGGGAGTCTGCCATGCATGTCTGACTGCTGGGGGTATATGCCCTTAGGACTTTGGAAACACCCGCATCCAGGTTCTAGATGTGCCAGAAATTTTTTTTTTTTACACTTTTTTATTTTTATTTATTTATTTGCCTTGGTGTTTGCCTGGAACTGGAACTACAGACAGTTGTGAGCTGCCATGTGGGTGCTGGGAATTGAACCTGGGTCCTCTGGAAGAGCAGCCGGTGCTCTTAACCGCTGAGCCATCTCTCCAGCCCCCAGAAATTTTTTTTTAATTAAAAAATGTCTTTTTTTTTTTCCAGGTCACCCACCCTTCCCTATTCCCAAATCCCTCCCAGTCTGCCTTCAGCCTCCCCCCATCCCATCCCCTCCCCCAAAAGGGCAGGCAGTTCCCAAGGTGGGTCAGCTCAGTATGGTGCATCCACTCCAGTCAATATCAAGGCTGGGTTAGGCACTCCTCTGCAGGGCTGTAAGGTGCCAGCTCATTTACAGGAACACAGTCTGATTCCACCCCTTGATGCTCTACATATTGCCCATGCTACTTGACAGTTGCCTACCCTTGGAGGGCCTACTCTTTGTCCTATGGTTCTCCAGGGACTGTTCTTGGTTCAGTGTGCTCTCCAGAGCTCCAGGCAGCCATCTCCGTGGGACTCCTCCTCATACTCCCTATCTCCTTGTTCATACAGACTCTTCTCCCCCACTCTCCAGCTGCAAGGAGTTCGACCCAGTGCTCATCCATGGATCTTTGCCTCCACCTCCATTCATTGTTGGGTGTAGGTTCTGTGATGACACTTAGGGTGGCTGGAAATTCTGACATATCCCTGCCAAGGCATCAAATGTTATGTTAAATATATCTCGAGTACCTACTGCTGGAGGATGGGCCCCATACAGGCAGGCAGAACAGAGTGAGAGCCATAGCAAAGAGACACACAAGGTGGGCTCACATGGGGGAATTTACTAGACTGAGGGGAAGGAGAGAGAGAGGTTAAGGAAATGCATCCTCTAGCAAAGAGGAGGAAGAAGAGGAAGCCTTCTTAAATGGAGGTTGACTTCCAGTTTCTGGCCAGGTTATTGCATGTTGGCCAGGAGTCCAGAAAATGGGTCAAAACACCAACAGTATTGACTATTACCCATGCTACACTGTTATGTCTGAGTGTAAGAATTTCCACAATTGCCACCAGGGAGGCTGGACACACTGTAACATGGGGTATAGGATTTTATTGTTACATGCAGGTTCCAAGGAACCCTGGTCGATAGTGTCGTTCTGGTGCAGCAGAAAGGCTAAGTACCTCGTCGCCCCAATGGGTGGGGGTCTTTAAAGAAAAACATACATAAGGAAGATGTGACACACCTTGGCATTCCAGGATTGGGCAAAGGGATAAGACACAGCAGCGGTTGGTTGAATCCTCTGGCTCAAATCCAACTTTTGAATCCATTGGCTGCTGGGGCACTAAGGTTTCTCTGAAACTGGGCCCAGACCTCCAGGCCCTCACAACAGCATGCTTCTAGACAAATTTCACTTGTGTGTAATTAGAAATAAATATCTCACAATGTATAATGACATAGTTTTCTTGATTAATCACTATGCTTTATCTTTGTTCAATTTGTAACAATGAAAATACACCCTGCATATCAGATGCTGACATTACAATCCATAACAGTAGTAAAATTAAGGTTATGAAGTAGCAATGAAAATAATTGTATGGCTGGAGGTCACCACAACATGAGGAACCGTACTAAACGGTCACAGGAAGGTTAATGTTGCACAAATTTGCACCGAAAGAGACTCAGAGCCAGATATCGGGAAAAGGTTGAAGTATTAGAGAGAGGAAACACCACAGTCAAATCTCACTCAACTGTTTTACAGCTTCCTCAGCCTCACTCCTGGCCACTTCCACCTCTGCTGTTTTCCTAAGTCTGCCTTAAATACCCTTCTCGACAGCTGTATCCCATCCAGGTTAGGAGTGAAGGTGGGAATTACTCTATCTAGTAGTCAGCCTTGAACCCACAGAAACACAGAAGGAGCTCTGTCTCTGGAGTTATGGGATTAAAGGCATAGGTTACCACTCCCAGGTTTTCCCTCTGCTGGGATTAAAGGTGTGTGCCACTGAAGACCAGCTGTTTGGCCTAGTACTCAAAGATCAAGAAATTCCTGAGCTATGTCTGCCTAGTTTTTGACTGTGGGTTGATCTCTTTGAAGAACTAGAAAAGCGCCTTCATTTTTTGAGCAAAAGTTCTCAGCTTCTAGACAAGCATAGGAACAAAGTTCAGACAGGAAAGGTAGCTTAGGGGCTGATAACAGTTAATTATCTGGGGCTGGAGAGACGGCTCAGAGGTTAAGAGCACTCTCTGCTCTTCCAGAGGACCCGGGTTCGATTCCCAGCACCCACATGGCAGCTCACAACTGTCTGTAGTTCCAGTTCCAGGCAAACACCAAGGCAAATAAATAAATAAATAAATAAATAAATAAATAAAAACACGCTCCTTCCCTCCCCGCCCCCACATCTTAGGCCTTCCTGTCTCCTCCTCCCACTCTTCCTCAAAAAAAAAAAAAAAAAAAAAAAAAGATTTATTTATTATGTATACAGCACACAGAAGAGGGTACCAGATGTCATCATAGATGGTTGTGAGCCACCATGTGGTTGCTGGGAATTGAACTCAGGTCCTCTGGAAGAACAGTCAGTGCTCTTAACCTCTGAGCCATCTCTCCAGCCCCCAAATATTTATTTTTATTTTATGTAAATTGGTGTTTTGCCTGCATGTATAACTGTGTAAGGGCGTCAGATCTTGGAATTACAGACAGTTGTTAGCTGCCATGTGGATGCTGGGAATTGAACTCAGGTCCTCTGGAAGAACAGTCAGTGCTCTTAACTGTTGAGACTTCTCTCCAGCCCCTGCATAGGTATTTTTTTCTGACAGGAAGATAAAGCTATTCCTGGCAACTTAGGGCGAGTCACTAATTGCTGGTAAATGGCTAACTCATGGGAGGGGAACAGAGGCCTATAAACATGGCTAACTCCTAAACTGAAATGGCTAAGCTAATATGGCTGTACTCAAGGCTTAGATGGTGGTCTTCTGTGGGACTTCCCCCGGAACATTACAGCAGAAGGGAATCACATGCATCATAATGGAGCATGGTCCTCTGAACCAAACAGCCTCTGTTTATACCAGAGCATGGCATTTGCTTGCTAGTGGCACCAGGCACTGGCTGTCACAAAAAGGAGGGTCATGGGACAACCCCACCTGAGATCCCAGACTCCTCTTAGCCACTCACGTTACTGTCTTGTTGGCCAGGGAGGGGATGTGTCTCAGGAAGTGCTGGGGTTTATAGGCTGGGGAAGGTTAACCGAGGAAGCTATCTCCCATCACCGTCCAGTGTGGCACCTTGGGTGGGGTTCCTTCTGCCTTCTCCACTGTACCCCTCACTCTGAAGAGAGAAAACTTAGTTCAAGAAACCCCATTTTGCATTCTAGCAGCTATTTTTTTTTTTGAAAACTTTATTTATTTATCTATTTGCCTTGGTGTTTGCCTGGAACTGGAACTACAGACAGTTGTTAGCTGCCATGTGGGTGCTGGGAATCGAACCCGGGTCCTCTGGAAGAGCAGACGGTGCTCTTAACCGCTGAGCCATCTCTCCAGCCCCCCCTCTAGCAGCTATTTTATAAAAAGGTAAAATATAGTTTAGTTTTGCAATTCTGGCAAGGAGGGTGCTGCCCAGGTCTGGGAGAAGAATAGTCATGCCTGATCAGTCCTGGGAAAAGAACATGTCCTAAAAGAATAGACCTAGCATTAGAACTGGGCCTCCCCAGTTCTGAGAGAAGAATAACTTCCTACCTGTCCAGCTCTGGGAGATCAGCCAAGACATCAGTCGAGGTCTGGGAAAGGAATAGATTCTCACTTGACTAGTTCTGGGGAAAACCAGCCACCCCAGGTAGGGTCCTAGTGGGATCCATCCAGGTGGGGTCCAAAGATACTCTGGGGCAGAAAGACCCTAAGCACAAGGCAATCAGTAGCACGTCAGCACCTTGTCTCCAAGTAACCAACTAGGTTGTAATTTTTTGTCTATAAAAGATCCCTTTTAATCCTCCCTGCTCTGTTGTCACAGAAGCTTGAAGTCTGCTCCCGTCCTGGCTTGTATTGTGCTGCCGATAAACTTTGCTGTTTGTATTCTGGACATTTCTGGCTTCAGTGGTCTTTCTGGGAGTTGAGCTCTGGACACAACGACTCACGCTCTGTAAGTAAACTGTAAAGGCCATGTTCTTCTAGCTTGAACTTTGGAGAGATCAGACTTGTGTTTGCTGGGACCAGAAAGGAGGAGTGAATATTGTTTATGTCCCCTGGGGAAGGAATTCTTAAACACACAGGAGATGTAAGCTGCTGTGTTGGGGAGGTGGTAAGATCTCTGGACTAGGAGTTTTGCTATTGAAGGAGAGGAAGAGTAGGAACTCTGTAAAGCAGAGCCTGGGTGATGGCACTTGCCTGTAATTCTAAAGTTCTAAGTCACCCTGGGCTACACAGTGACCCCCTTTCCTTCAAAGAGAGACATGTGAGGAGCAGAGAGACTGCCTGAATCAGTAAAAACCTAGTGAGTAGCAAACTCTGAAGAAACTCCTAAGGCGGTGGTTCTGTAGTACTGTAGTACCCCTGTCGAGAGACCCCCAAAGACCACCAGGCCAGGGAGCTGGATTCCCTGATGCAAACACAAGAGTGTCTGTTTATTGTTTTGGACAGTTTGAACCTGGGCCAAAACCCTGTTTTCTGATGCAGCAGAAGGAATTCGGCCCTGAGCTCAGGGGTGAGGGGGTTTTTAAAGGGAAAAAATATGGAAGTGGGTGTTACACGTCTTGGCATTCCAGGATTGGGTAAAGGGCTATGGGGTAGACTAATCATTGGAAACTATTGGTTAAACTTTTGGTTCGAACCCAAGTTTTGAAGCCACTGAGATTTTTCCTAAATTCTTCTCATACCTGAGCCCTGCCCTCGGACACTACATGATCTAGAAAAATGGTCTTTCCCTGAGGTAAAGTTTTTAAGGGTAAATCTAGGCCTTTACATACACCTGCTTTGCAACTACTTGTGATTTTATTCATTAAAGAGGACCTAAGAAATGGGCTCAGGTGGAGACACAAACCTTTAATGCCAGCCCTCAGGAGGCAGACGCAGGAGGATCTCTGTAAATTTGAGGCCAGCCCAGATTTACAGAGAATCTACATATCTAGTTCCAGGACAGCCAGGGCTACACAGAGAAACTATGTCTTGAAAAAGGCTTAAAAAGAAATGGGCTCAGGGCTGCTGTCTCTCTGATCTGATTTAAGAAGCAGTTGCTGGCCAGCCCTCAGCCCATGAACATCATGCTTGCTCCAAATTTGACCTAAAAATTGAGGTAGTAGTCTTATTTTTACCTGGAGGATTAACAGTGGGGCACAAGATATGTCAGGAAAGAATAAGACACAGGCAGGATGTGTTCACTTAGTTCCCGAATTCCATCCTGAAGCCCCTGGTTAGTTTAGGAAATGTGTGAAGTCTCCTAGGGCCACAGAAACTCAGTGAGTCATGGAAGGCAGTCAGTGGGCGGGGGAGGATCAGCGGGAACCAACTTGAAGCTGGCTTCAGCGCTGGGAACGGAAGCCCACGAATCCAGGTACCACCAAAAGCACGGTCCTGTGTTTGCATATTTCTGCATTTTCTCATTCTGGCCTAGGGGCTGAGCTCAAACCCCTCTCCTCCAATCAAAGCACTCAGTCAGCCACTGAGCCACACCCAGGCCATGCCTATCACTGTGTTGCAGGTAACAGGGTTCCTTCTGGGAGACCTGAGACCTGCTTCTTCCATCACCCTCTTAACCTCATGACGGCCTCCCTGCCTCTAATGTCACCCTCGTCATTGTTGTCACCGATTTTGTTAACATATACATTATATATTCTTCTGCCTCAGCTCCATCCTTCCTTCAGAGCCAGGGCATACCAGCTCCTCCATAAAGTGCCCATGATCTTTCCTGTCCTGCAGGCTGTCTGACCCTCTGCAGCCTTGCTTTCTCTGCCGTGATGTTTGCCCGCCTGTATGCTGTGGGTCCAGCCTATGGCCTGTTTCCTATAACCCAGTAGGAAGCTGGGCAGTGAACGGGGACTGAAGCACCTGTACCCTTCCCTGGTCATGAGATGATGCTGGGAATGTCTGGAGTCGAGGAAGCCATTCTTTAGGTTGTAACGACAGCCATGACAAGCCACTGCAAACATGAGACTAACTGTGTTGCCTTTGATTTGGGGACAGTGGGTATAAACTCCTTTGACAAAACATCACAATCCTCTGCTGGGTCGCCTCCTAGGGAGATGTCACATGGTCCTAACCCTGCCTCCCAAGTCTATGTGTGTGTGTGTATGTGTTACCTCACTCTGCTGTTCACGGACAGGCATCACACAGCCGCTCCATTTCTTCTAGGCTCTCCTAGCTGCCCAGCTAGAAGGTTGAGACAGTGGGCGGCAGAGAGCCAGCCTCAGGGCCCATGTGGCCAGGGGCTGTGATCTCACTAAGAACAATGTGGAGAGGCGTGTGACGGGAAACTTCTGTAATCCCAGCATGCAGGAGGGAAAGCATGAAGATCAAACCTGCCTGGGCTGTAGAGTGAGATCCAATCTCAGAAAACAAGTGCTGGCATGGAGCTCAGGGGCAGCCTGCGTGCCTCAGCTGGGCAGACCCCTGGGTTCAACACCTAACAGAGAAAGAGAGAGAGAGAGACCAAAAGGAAACATGGAGAAGCATTTGATGCCTGGGCTGGTTTATTTCTTTCTTGCCTATGACACTCGGTAGCTTCCTCAGGCTTCCTTGGCACACTGGCCCTCCTGAGGAGAGGAACCATCAGAAGCCCACCTCAGAAGAGGAGGTCTATGCCACAGATTCTCCCAGACTCTGGCGGGCAGTGGCGGCAGGGGGTTGCATGTCACCATAGCTAAAATCATGGCCAACCAGCTGGTCTCCCTGAGTGATGCCACGGAAATAAATGTCCTCAGGAGCTCTGGTGTGCTGTGGGCCTCCCCTCTCCAGTGTGGCCTGGAGAAGGCCACGCATCCTTTTGTTTTCCTTGGCAGTGGACTCCAGAACCATTTCAAGCTCACCTTCCATTTCTCTGGGGGAAAAAAAGGAGAGGGTGGGTTAAAAACAGTGTAACTGAAAAGTAAATTGGGGGCTGGGGGCTGGGAGGTGGTTTAGTTAGTCAAGGACCTGAGTTTGGACCCTTGGGCTTGATGGTTCACTGGTCTGGCCAGCTAGAGAGCTCTGAGTCTACTGAGACCCTGTCTCAGAAACAGGGGTCAGTGACTGGGAAGACCCTTATGTCAACTTCTAGTCTCCACACACGTGTATAAACACCACACTTACACACATACACTCACACACCTTTCTAGAAAGAAAAGAATCCAATAGTGCGGGGCTGGAGAATGGCTCAGCAGTTAAGAGTCCTGACTGCTCTCCCAGAGGACCTGAGTTCGATTCACAGCATCCACATGGCAGCTAACAACTGTCTGTAATTCTAAGATCTGACACCCTTACACAGTTATACATGCAGGCAAAACACCAATTCACATAAAATAAAATTAAAAAAAAAAAAAAGAATCCAATAGTGCATATGTACCCTGAAGTGGTAAGACTCCAGTGAGAGACCCTTAAGGTCCAAGAGCCAGGAGAGGATTGTGGGGGCCTTACTACCAAGAAATCACAGCGAAGTAGAATTCAGGTAGAAGAGACCGATTATTAGGTATTGATTTATTTAGCAAATTAACATAAAGCACCGCTTGATACGCCTGTTTGCCAAGCATGACTTCATGTGTTACCTGGAACAGAACGACCAAGATAAACAGCTGATACCACAGACATTGCCCTTAACCTGCCACTGTCCAGCCAAACCTCTAAAATCTTGCTTGTTAGCTCCACCTTGTGGTTTTAGATTATAAAGTGAGGATGCAAACTGGACCCAGATCAAAACTAATCTCACACGGTGTGCACTTGGATTACACATCGCACAACACCCACCAATCTGTATGATTAGGCAATGCACACTACTCTGGGAAGCTGCCGTGTGCGCTGCCTCTGGGCTGCTGCTTCCTATTTCAGACCAGTCATACTGTATCCTCCCAAGCTCTTGTCTGGGGTGGGCTGGCCTTTGATTATGGGACCAGGAGGAAAGAACCCAAGGTTATTTATAAACGCTGTGCCCTTGAGAACAACTTGAAGGTGAGCCATGTCCACTCCACGATACACAAGCACCTGCTATGGGAAAGACAAGGAGAGAGAGGTCATCAACTCCAGCTGGCTGCCTCAACTTCCCTAGCTGGTTTCTGCTGGATGTTGTAAATATGCAGTCTGATGATGTCATTTCTGTTGTTGCTGTTTGTTCTTTTTTTTAAAAAAAAAAAAAAAAAAAAACTTTATTTATTTGCTTTGGTGTTTGCCTGGAACTGGAACTACAGACAGTTGTTAGCTGCCATGTGGGTGCTGGGAATCGAACCCGGGTCCTCTGGAAGAGCAGACGGTGCTCTTAACCGCTGAGCCATCTCTCCAGCCCCCACTGTTTGTTCTTTTATTCGGAAGCCTCTCTGGAGGGGGCTCTGCTCTGCCCGAGACTCCAGCTGGCCTTACAAAATTTCTACAGCAGGTTGGGAGCACCCAACTTGATGTCTGTCTATCTATGTGCGCACCTGCCTACCTACCACTATTAACTGTTTTACTTTGCTTGATAAAGGATTAATTTACTCATTGATTCAAAACTGAAAGTATGGCTGTGGGACATCACTTCCCGGACCACACAGAACAAACTATTATGTCAATTAAAAACAACATCCGAAAAGAAATAAAGTAAACAGAGATCTCCACATTTTTTAAACTAAACTATCATATTGTAACATAAAACTATGGATTAAGTATTAAGAGAAATAAAAAATGGATTTATAAATTTGCAAATACTGAGAACTTACTTGAAATATGACAAGGCAGATTTACCAAAGGCTCAAACATAAGAACTGCAAATGAAGTCACATAACGTCCACCATCTCCATCCTTGACAAAGATGGTTGTCAAGCGTGAGGCTGCTTTAAAGATGGTGCAAACCACGTGTTGGTTATATCCCAAAACAGGGTCATGTCACATGGGTCCTTAAAGATTACCTATGCATAGATTTTTACTATCACATACAGGATATGAGTTTTAAGTTAACTTGGTTCACATATATCACAGATTTTTAGCCATACTCACTCAATACACTTATAAAACAACTTCAATATTATCCACACCCAAAAAACATCTGAACTCCTGCTAACCCAAATCCATTGACAAGAAAGCTCAAAAACAGCCATGACGCAGTGGTGGCTGGTAGCTGGCAGCAGCCGACAGCAAACAGACCCATCCACATACTGAAGACAGAAAGATGGACAAAAATGTCCAACAAACCAGAACCAGGCAAACAGGTAACATCTTGTTATTTGTCCTGGATGGAAGAATACTGAAGTCCAGTGAAATCCCTTCCATATCCCACGTCCAAATCCTACAGAACAGACCCGACTGGGACTCCTCAGGAGGCCTCCGCAGACACTGCTTTTCTTAGTGAGGTTTACTATCAGTCTGAGCATGTGTGTCCTGAATTGGCTCTCAGCCCCAGAGTCGCAGAGTGAGGGTCCAGCTTTAGAATTTGGGTAGGTGGACTGAATCTCACTGGGGGCCTCCAGAAAATGCTGAGAATCAGACCACCACCACAATTTAAGGCCAAATTTGAAGCAAGCTTTAATTAAATACTGGGCAGGTGGATGGACTCTGGCCAGGTCCATAGCCAGGTTTCCAGAAAATGGTCATGAGTCATGTTTTGTAGGGGCTTAAAAAGGCAAAACCCCACTCCCCCTAGAGGAACACCTGACTCAGTCTTGATGTTGGGGGGAGAAAACTGGATTTGCCAGGAATGGAGGCTGAATTAAGCAATATTGGGACAGTGGGACCTTGGGACCACCTGCCCATGGAGGCGATGGGGGAGTTGTGGAGAAGAGAGAATGACCTGATGTGGTGGGAGGGGGAAGGGACCTTGAATAAGGATATACAAGGATAGAAAATGTGACTTCTTTATTCATAATAATAATAAAAAGGCAAAACCCATAATTCACCACATCTCCTATCGGGTGCACTCAGGGACACACATACATCCTAACAAGTCTCACAAAGCCCAGGCTGGCGACACTATGTGTTCAAGGATGACCTTTGACTCCTAATCCTCCTGCCTCCACTTCCCATGATTAGAGGCACAGGCCACAATGCCTAGCGATAAAAATGACCCCCAAGGCCCAGACACTTGTATGCCTGGTCCCTAGAGAACTGTTGGGAAGTCCCAGGAAGTGTGGCTTTGTTGGAGGAAAGGGTTCAAAAGCCTCCCAGTCCATCTCTCTGTCCCTGCTTCTGTCTGAGCCTACAAACGTAGCTCCCAGCTACTTCTCCAGCACCATGCCTGTCTGTATGTTAGTGTGCTCCACCATGATAATAGTGAGCTAACCCTCTGACACTGTAGGCAATCCCCCAGTTAAGTGCATTCTTTTATAAGAGTTGCCATGGTCATGATGTCTCTTTACAGCAACAGAACAATCTCTAAGACAATGGACCATCTATTTATTTATCTATTTTTAAAACTTTATTTATTTGTTATTTATTTATTTGCCTTGGTGTTTGCCTGGAACTGGAACTACAGACAGTTGTTAGCTACCATGTGGGTGCTGGGAATCGAACCCGGGTCCTCTGGAAGAGCAGACGGTGCTCTTAACCCCTGAGCCATCTCTCCAGCCCCCTCTATTTATTTTTTTAAAGGATGATAGCTAACTGTTGTTAATGTGTGCTTGCAATCCCAGCACTTGGGAGGCTCAGGCAAAGTGAAATGAAGACCAGCCTGGACTACAGAGTGTCTAAACACACACACACACACACACACACACACACACACACACACACAATGTGCATGGGGCAGAGAGAGAGCTGCTCAGTGTACTCGCTGTGGAGTTGTGAGGACTGAAGTTTGGATCCCAGACCCCAGGAAGAAGGCAGGCGCCCACAACACACATGAACTCCAGCTCCCAGGGTGGCAAAAGACAGGGGATTGTGGAGCAGGCTGGTTTCCAGTCTAGCTGAGAAAATGCAAGCTCCAGGATCATAGAGAGACCCTGCCGCAAAGAAACAGGTGTGGGGTGACAAGGGAGGACACCTGCAATGCTCTTCTGGCTGCTGTCTGCCTGTGCTCAGGCTCATGCACCTACCTTTTCTGCAACAGTGCCTCATCCAGGACCTCTTGCTTTTCCTGAAGCATCCGTTGCAGGTGCCTCATCTCCTTTTGATACTGAGCTGCTTTGCCAGCAAAGTCCTCCTGCTGTTCCATCAGGCGGTGATGGATGTCCCCCAGCTTCAGTGCCGCCTGTTTCTTGTACCCCTGCAGGGAAGGAACACAGTGAGCGAGTCTCCTCTTGAAAGTTGGAGCCCACTGGCTGAGTGTGCCTCAGACAATGCTGAACTGGACGGCAGGTTTGTATTTTAAAAGGACTGAAGGACCACAGACAGCTGGAGGCTGAGTAGAGTGCTTGTCTGGCACTCACACAAAGCCCTGGATTTGATCCCTGGCAATTCATAAAACTGGGGAATCCCAGCACGGGGGAAACAGAGGCAAAAATGAGTTTGAGGTCACTTGTCAAGAAAACAAACAAACAAACAAACAAAGATACAAAAGAATTTCAGGTATAAGAAAATGTGAGTGAGTTGGGCTAGAGAGATGGCTCAGAGGTTGAGAGCACTGACTGCTCATCCAGAGGTCCTGAGTTTAATTCCCAGCAACTACATGGTGGCTCACAACCACTTGTAATGAGATCTGGTGCTTTCTCCTGGCATGCAGGGACAGTGTATACATAATAAATAAATCTTTGGGGCTGGAGAGATGGCTCAGCGGTTAAGAGCACTGACTGTTCTTCCAAGAGGACCCGAGTTCCCAGCACCCACATGGCAGCTAACAACTGTCTGCAATTCCAAGATCTGACATCCTTACACAGTTATTAATGCAGGCAAAACACCAATTCACATGAAATAAAATAAGTATTTTTTTTTTTTTTAAAAAAGAAAATGTGACTGATGGCTCAGTGGTTAAGAGGACCCAAGTTCAGTTCCCAGCATCCATGTGGGCAACTCAAAACCACCTGTAACTCCAGGTCCAGGGGATCTGATGCCCTCTTCTGGCTCTAAAGTCACCTGTACTTACATGCACACTCCCACATACACATACATAATTAAAATAAAATTTGAAAAGAAAAACCAAATTATAATCTATATTATGTCTGATTTTTGTGAGATTAATAGGCTAAACATAAAAAATTAAACAAAATGTCTGCATCACAGAACCAGCTGGAAGTTTTTGCAAATTAATCTGCTTCTTCCATTTTTGCTTGTTTTGTTTTTGAGGCAGGACCTTTCATAGCTCAGGCTGACTGGCCTTAAACTGTGAATGCAGCTGAAGGTGACCTTGAACTCAGGATCCTTCTGCCTCCATCTCTGTTTTGGAATTACAGGTGTGCTGAGGATCAAACTCAGGGCTTCATGCATTCTGGGCAAGCTCTACCCAGTGAGCCAGCCACACACCCAGTGCCTATGGCTGCATTTGTCATAGATAATCCTTTCATCCACTGGAAGCTTAGGAAAGAATGTCCACAGCTGTCAACACTGCTACCAAAGATGTCCCATGTAAGAACTGGGCAAGTGCTGGGATGTAGCTCAGTGGCACAGTACCTGCCTAGGACATACATGGTTCTGGGTCTGATCCCTAGTAAAACCACAACAAAGAGATAAAAGATTGGTATATCACCTCCCATCCTACATGACACAGGTCCTCACGAATCTCCTAGACCTCTCATGTAACCACTGAGATGTCTCTCCAATCCCCCAGCCAACGCTTTTTTTTTTTAAATACATATGGTGGCAAATGCCTTTATTTATTTTTATTTTACATACAGTGGTGTTTTGCCTTGAAACCAGAGTTACAGATAGTTGTGAGCTGCCATGTGGGGGGCTGGGAATTGAACCCTGGTCCTCTGGAAGAACAGCCAGTGCTCTTAACCTCTGACCCATCATCTCTCCAACCCCCCACTCCCAAGCCGACTCTTAAGGCAAAGTGAGTTCTAGGAGAACCAGGCTACACAGAGAAACCCTGTCTTGAAATAAAACAAAAACAAAAACAAAATAATAAAAAATACATCTAATAGGCTGGAAAAATGGCTTAGTACCTAAGAGCACAGGCTGCTCTTCCTAAGGACCCAGGTTTGGCTCACAGCCACATCTCTATGAGTTCAAGGCCAGTCTGATCTACAAAGTGAGTTCTAGGACAGTTAGGGCTGTTATAAGAAAACAAAAAAGAATTGTTTTTACATTTCCAGGTTTTAAAATTAAAAAAAAAAAAATTATTGTTGTTGTGACATCACTTAACCAGAGCCAGCAGATTTCCCTGTATATTTAAAAAAATAAAAATAGGGGCTGGAGAGATGGCTCAGCGGTTAAGAGCACCGTCTGCTCTTCCGGAGGACCCGAGTTCGATTCCCAGCACCCACATGGCAGCTCACAACTGTCTGTAGTTCCAGTTCCAGGCAAACACCAAGGCAAATAAATAAATAAATAAAGTTAAAAATAAATAAATAAATAAAAATAAAAATAAATAATTGTGTGGTGTTTCACTGTGCAGCAAACCGCAGCTTCTTTAAGGAGGTACAAGGTCCTGTCTGTCAGCAAAGCTGGCAGCTTTTCTTCTTGTGTGAGTGACCCAGGCATGCCACATAGACTCCCCTTGTGAAGCCCACTTTCCCATGGGGAGACAGGGCACCGAGAGCTACCTACCTTCACCTTCTCCTCCAGCTTTCCCAGGCGAATGTTGCCTTTCAGGATTTTGTTGAGGACTCCGTGCTTTTCGCTTTCTAAACACTGAGCCTGAGAGAGTGGAGATACAAGCATGACTTTAGCTTGCATGGACAGCCCTATACACTGCTCTCGGTTCTAGCCAGCTGGCATACACTTGCCTAGCATTTGTGAGGCCCCAGGTCCAATTCCTAGTGACACACACACACACATACACACACACACAACCCACACCGTTTGCAGAGAACATCCCCACTTACAAACAAGGTCAACTCCATCTAATTCTGCCTGCTCCACCTTTGGCTCTCTCACTCTCTGAGAGAGGGCTGTGGGTAGAACCTGGACAAGAGCTAAGAGCCAAGGGTAGGGTCCACACTGGACTTCTTTCCTAGGTACGAAAGGAGGATCTGAGTCCCTCAGACCAGGTCTGGAAGAGCTTCAGAGCATGTCCCTCTCCTAGAGGACACAGCATTCCTGAGTGGTTTGAATAAGGTATGTCCCCCATAGGGTTCAGGCTTTTGAATTTGATCCTGGGTTGGGACAAATGGAACCTGTGGGAGGTGGAGCCTTGCTGAAGGATATTCATTGGGGGGTGTGAGCTATGAGAGTTGATAGTTCATTCTCTGCTTTCTGTGTGTGTGTGTGTGTGTGTGTGTGTGTGTGTGTGTGTGTGTGTGTGTGGTTGACATGTGATCTCCCAGCTTCCTGCCCTGGCTGCCTGTGGTCATGCCTGCCACTATGGATTATGGGCTCTTCCTCTGGAACCATAAGTCAGAATAAACTCTTCCTTCCATTAGTAGCTTTTGGCCATGATTCCTTCAGTAGTTTTTAAGGAATAAGTGCTGTGATAAAAGCAAGCTTGTCATTTTGCTTAATTTGGTCACAACAAAATATAAGGGAATAATATAAACATTCAATGCTCTTCTCAAACCAACACGGCAGCCAGTATATCCAAGAGGGACATTATCTAAAGACAAGAAATTTGCCCTGGTACAGACGGGAAACGAGAACCCACATACCCTTAAGGGCCCCAGCTGCTAAAATTAAAGAGAAATGTATGGGGACTGCTTCCTCCTAAGGCCAGCTAGCGGCGGTGGCAGTGGCTTTCTAGAAAGGAGACACCTTGGCTGGATGGTGGTGGCACAGGCCTCCCATCCTGCACTCAGGAGGCAGAGGCAGGTGGATCTCAGCAAGTTCCAGGCTAGCCTGGTCTACAGAGTGAGTTCCAGGGCAGTTAGGTCTGTGACACAGAGAAACCTTGTCTCAAAAAAAAAAAAAAAGGAAAGAAAGTTAAACAATTTCTCCGAACCACAGGAAGAACTATCCAGTTGGCAGTTCCAAGTAGCTGACACCACTGTGAAGTTCCAGGTGACCAATCCCTGGTCATGTGACACTGGGCAGAGCAGAGTGAAGGCCTTTCCTAAAGGGTGGGAGGGTCACGAGACTCCAGAGAGCAGGAGAGATGTGATCAGCAGGGGAGCCAATGTCACCCTGGTCTGTGGGATACAGGATCCCAAGCGCCCTATTAACTTCCATACACCGCTCTTTCGTTCCCCATGTTGCCACGGGGACTTGGTATACCACAAGTCCTGCTGACAAGTGGAGTCAGGGACATCACGGTACCTCTGCCCACATGCATTAAAAGATCAAGTTGTCTACAGGAAGGTGCTCCTTTTGCTCGGCATCTAACAGCGCAGTGGGCACGTGGAGGCTTTCAAAGGGGCTCTGGGTGCTGAGACACCCACTATGGCTGGGACAGCAACCTTTCAGGAGAAGCCCCAGTCAGATCCAAACTGCTTCAAGATCAACTGGTCAAAGTCAGGAAAAAACTTAGAAATTGCCAGTAACGGGGCCTGGGAGGTGGCTCAGTGGGTAACTGTGAAGAGAGAAGGTTGTCTTCTGACTGTCACCTCATGTGCAGTGACACCCGGGGACACTCACTCACTCCTGCACAATAATAATAAATTACAGTTTAAAATCGCCAGTACTACACAATGAGACTCACTGGAGCCTTGCCAGCTACTGTCACATGTAAAAGAGGCCTTGTAACACTAAGTGCAGATAATATCAAGACACATCCAATTAGCGTTTTTTATTAAGAATAAGTAGCAACATCCTTCAAGCTCCCTGCTATTTCTACTTCCTCTATAAGCAAAGGCTAAAACCTGTGCCCACTGCCCTGGGGAGGAAACCCCTAACATTTCCCCACAATTTCCAGCCTTCATCTCTGACTCTCATGATGCCTCCACCTTGGTCTATTATCAAGACTCTCATTAGCTTCTGCCTTCTAATTTGACATGCCAGCAGTAGCAGCTGCAATGTTGAAAAACCATGCACGTCCATACGAAGGGAAGCTCACAGAAGAGAAAATCTAATGAGTAAGAAGACTTATAAAACATCACCTGCAAGTCCGTCCGCCCCTGGGAGGTAACTAACTCACTGTCGCGGCTTGGGGGAAGCTATCAGACCTTTCCGAATGCACATGGCTTGACACGGAGGGCAGCGGTCTTCTTTGACCACACAGTCTGCTGCTGCGGATGTCTTTTTGAATCAGTGTGGGACTGTCTAGAACTTGCCAGGTTCTCGCTGGCTGTGCGCTGCTCCAGCATCTAGGACACAAGTCCCTTCCCTGCCACTACAGCTGTAGGTGATCTCTGTCTGACTCTCCAGGTCTGGTTCTTTCCCTCCCTCAGTGCTGGGAGTCAAACCCACGGCCTTGCATGGGGCTGGGGCGGGGTAGGCACTTGACTATGGAGCTGCACCTCCAGCCCCATGCCCATGATTCTCAGCACTCATCTGTTGATGGGAACTATTCAGGCAGTGAATGAAGGGGGATGCACAGACACGCCCACTGCTGTGTGACGGACATGGGCACCACCACACCTGGCCCTGCAGTTCACCTTCTAAAATAACACTTGCTGCTATTTAGAAATTCTAGGTGATTTCTTTTTTTTTTTTTTTAAACTTTATTTATTTATTATTTATTTGCCTTGGTGTTTGCCTGGAACTGGAACTACAGACAGTTGTTAGCTGCCATGTGGGTGCTGGGAATCGAACCCGGGTCCTCTGGAAGAGCAGACGGTGCTCTTAACCGTTGAGCCATCTTTCCAGCCCCCGGTGATTTCTTTAAACATGTTTTGGTTAAACTATAATCTCAGCACTTGGGATGCTATGGCAGGAGGATCGTGAGTTTGAAGTCGTTTGGTTAAAAAAAAAAAAAAACAGTCTTAAAGTCCCATCTGCATATGAAGCTTAAGTGTACAGAACATCACACTGAGGACACTCACCAGGTACTTAAGGCTGTCTCTTTCCTTGGTGACATTCTCTGCCAAGCCCACCAGATTTGCCAGGTACTGGTGGGCAGACATCTCCTTCCCCATAGCCTTTTCCACTTGCTTTCTGAGGACATCAATTTTCTTTTGGTATCGCCTACGGAGGTCCCCAGTGGTGGAAAATAAAAATGTCAGCCTGTATAGCTTGGGAAGAGTGGATATGAATATCTGTACATAAATAAATGTTTAAACACCTGTGTGTGTGTGTGTATGTGATGTATGTGCATGTGCACAGACACATTTGTAGGCATACCTATGTGTGGTGTGTGTGTGTGGTGTGTGTGTGATGTATGTGTGTGTGGTGTGTGTGTGTAGTGTGTGTGTGTAGTGTGTGTGTGTGTGGTGTGTGTGTGTGTGTGTGTGTGTGTGGTGTGTGTGTGGTGTGTGTTGTATGTGTGTGTGGTGTGTATGTGTGTGTGGTGTGTGTGTGATGTGTGTGTGGTGTGTATGTGTGTGTGTGGTGTGTGTGTGTGTGTGTGTGTGTAGGTGGAGAGGAAGGAGCTGGGGGAGGAGATGATCAAAATCCGATGTATACATATGCTCATGATACAGTCAAAGAGTAAAAGATAATTCAAAAACAATAAATAAGTGTAAAACATTAAAAAGAAGAAAAGGAAAAAACTGGGATGTTTAATGGGAAGCATGCTTTGAGGAGGCAGTCGGAGAATGTCTAGAACATGGTTGCCACGTGGTTATCAATATCTGAATCAGACTTGAAAACTAAAGATCTGCAGAAAAGCTCCTGTTACACAACTATTCTGATGGCTGTTCCTTTGCTTATTATTTTCCATTTTATTGTCCTTATGAGAGAAAGAAAAAAAGACACACACGCGCACACACACACACACAGACACACACACACGAGCACACACAGACACACATGCACACACAGACACACATACAGACACACAGACAGACAGACAGACAGACACACACACACACAGACACACACACACACGCGCACACACACGCACATACACAGACACACATGCACACACAGACACACACACAGACACACAGACAGACAGACAGACAGACAGACACACACACACACACACGCACATACACAGACACACATACACACACAGACACACACACAGACACACATGCACACACACATGCACGAATACATGCACACACACAAACACACACGAACACACACACACACGCACAAACACACACACACACACGAACACACAAACACACACGTACACACACACACACACACACACAC
>PVIH01005487.1:0-55367 GCA_004025045.1 Sigmodon hispidus | reverse complement strand
GCGCTCCAGCTCAGCCTCTAGGGCTCTGTTTCTGCTGGCCCAGCTGCTCTTCTCCAGAAGCAGGCTCTTCTTCTGCACCTGCAGGGCTGTCAGCTTTCCCAGCAGCTCCTCCATCTCAGCACTGTCTTTCTCTTCTTCTTTTTGCAACTGGCTGAAGAACAAGAAACAGCAGACACAGGTGTACAGTGAATCATGTAGCACATATGTGTGCAGTATACAGTGTACAGTGCACCCTGTGTGCAGCACATCCTCGGTACAGTGCATCATGGGTACAGCACACTCTGTGTACTGTGCACTATGGTGCCTTGTGGTCTTGTAAAATCAAGTGGGACTAAAGGAAGCAGATGATTGGCAGCCAGTTCCCTGGTGGACACCCAAAAGTCAAAACGAAAAGCAACCCTTGTCTACTATGTTTCGCACAGAGGGCTCTGAGGCACAGTCTCACCTTTTTAGTTCATTGACAATTGATGTATGGACGTCCATGGCGATCTTGCTGTCCAGCTGTGCTTGGAGTTCTCGGCATCTGGCCTGTAAGATCCCCAGCTGCTCCTTGCTCTCTGTCAGCTGCTGGTCCTGTTCCTGGGTCTTCGCCTCCAGCAGAACAAGCTGTTTAGTCAGCTTGGAAACTGGAAGGGAACCAGATCAAGACTTGTCACAGAAGATTGATTGAAACATGAGTGTCAGCCAAGCACGGTGGTGCACCAGGGGTCTGAGGCAGGAGGATCATGAGCTCTGGCTAGGCCACACAGTGAGATCCTATCTCAAAAATTTATCTTTAAAAGAGAAGGGAGGTAGCTGGGCAGTGGTGGTCTTTAATCCTGGCCCTTGAGAGGCAGAAGCAGGCAGATCTCTGTGAGTTCGAGGCCAGCCTGGTCTACGAAGAGAATTCCAGGACAGCCAGGGCTACACAGAGAAACCCTGTCTCAAAAAACAAAAACAAACAAACAAAAAGGGAGGCAGAGATGTAGCTCAAAGGCATACTTGGCTGTGTAGTGACTCCATCCAAGGCCAGCCTGGAAGGAAGTTCAGTAGCTTCAGCTGCCCAGAGGCCGGCAATGAACTCTTTGCTGTGAGGAGGGCTTTTGTTGTTATTTTTTGTTTCATGGGCATTGATGTTTTGCCTGCATGTGTGTCTGTGTGAGGATGCCAGATCCCCTGGAACTGGAGTTACAGAGAGTTGTAAGCCTCCCTGTGGGTGCTGGAATTGAACCCAGGTCCTATACAAGAGCAGCCAGTGCTCTTAATGGCCGAGACATCTCTACAACCTTCGGAGGAAGTTGTTAAACAAGAAAATAGAGATGTTCAGAGCGATCGAGCAAGACAGCCTGTTTCAGACTCTTGTCCTGTGACCGACACCACTATTTCAGGGACTTGTCTTTTGTTTTAATTAAAGCAAGGGAAAAACCACTCAGCTTGGCTCGCTCCTCACTGCCTTCTGCTATGGTGGCTCCAGGAACAGGAAGGGGCACCATGGGAGAGGGATACTCATGGGAAGTCCTGGGGAACCAGAGATTCAGCCTGTGATGTCCTCAGCCCCAAAGAAGAAAGGACCAATGGTTCAGACAGATGTGGGGGTACACATGTCACCCTTGCACAATAAACACAGGACTGTGTTTTCAAAGGTTCCCTGGACACTTCAGCAAGCTCTGGGCCAACCTGGACTATACAACAGATCCTGTCTTAAAACCCTAGGGTGAGGGATGTGGTAATCTGAATAAGAACATCCCCATAGGCTCATAGATGTGAATGCTTAGTCACCAGGAAGTGGCACTGTTTTGAAAGAATTAAAAGGATTAGGAGGTGTGACCTTGTCGGAGGAGGTCTGTCACTGGGGTTGGACTTTGAGGTTTCCTTTCTCTCTCTGCCTGTGAAAGCCCTCGGCTATTTCTGCAACATCATGTGTATTCCACCAAAATCCTTACCTTGATGACAATGGACTAACTTCTGAAAGTGCAGGCAAGCATTTCTTCTGCAAGAGTTGCCCTGCTCATAGTGTCTGTTCACAGCAACAGAGCACTGACTAAGACAGGCTGCAATGCAATGCAAAAATGCTTCTTGGCATACAGAGGATGGGAAGGGTGTGGGGAATGGGGCACAGTGAAGTTCTGCTTTCTTGTCCAGCCAATAAATATCTAAGACGATCCTGGGTTGTTTCAAATGCTTTGTTCTGGAACTTCTCCAGTTTCCCAGAGTGATCCTATCCTACAGTCCCTCCAGTTGATTCTGCAGGGACCAGAGAACATGCGGCCTGGCTGCAATGACCACAGCATTTTACAGTTCTGAGAAACATGATCCCTGTCCTGCCTCATCTTCCACAGCAGGCAGACATCCCCGGTCACTCACCTTCTTGGAGGTGCTCCTGGTGGGTGTCCCTGGCTTTTGTCTGCTGAATCTCCAACTGCTCTATCAACAGCTTGTTTTCATCTAGAACCAGCTCTGCTTGAGCCTGAAGCTGCCGCCTATGATTGATTCACAAGATTAAACACTGCCCTCGGGTTTGGAGAGACCACAGAAATGCGGCCAACACATGGGCATGCGTTTGTGTCGGCCATGTTAGTTACACAGCAAATGCTGCCATGTGCGATGAACAGGGGAAGAGGCACCAACAATCCATACAAAGGCAGAGGACCGAGAACGGCCATGTGCAAAGCACTCATGAGAGATAGTCACAAATGGCCAGTTGTGTTCCCTACACTGAAGCATCATATCCCCACACTCAGTTAATTGTTTTGAAACCCACATGGCATTTCTGGATGCTGGAAGGTCCCCATTTTACTTTGGAACCATTCGTTCATAATCAGTAGCAGCTGCTCATAACCAGTAAGTAGCCACACTTGTAAGGCCCAAGCATTCCTGAAGCTGCCGCATGAGGGATGCTTGAGTCCAGGACTCGAGGGTAGGCCTAGACAACTTTGTGAAACTTTAATTTCCCAAGAAATAAAAATAAAGTGCTAGAGAGATGGCTAAGAGGCCAAGAGCACTGGCTGCTCTTCCAGAAGACCTGGGTGTGAGACTAGCATGCACAGGGCAGCTCAGAACCATCTCAGCTCTAACATCAGGGCATCCAATGTCCTCTTCCAGCCTCCAAGGACACCAGGCACATACATGGTTTACAGACAAGATACCTAAATAAATAGGGGCTCAGTGGTTAAGAGCACTAGCTGTTCTTCCAGAGGACTGGGGTTCAATTCCCAGCACTCACATGGCAGCTCACAACTGTCTGTAGCTCCAGTTCCGGGGGACCTGACACCCACACATAGACACACAATACATTCAAGAAAATTATCAATGTACACAAAATAAAATAAATTTAAAAAAGAAAAAGTAAATAAATAAACAGACTCAGATATGTGCTATAAGCCTGGAATTTCAACAGTTGGGAAACTGAGTTAGGAGGAGATCTGTTGGAGGCCAGATTAGACTGCCAATAAAACCGCTTTAAAAAAAAGTCTTGTTCTCACTTAGAAGTCTGCTCTTTTTAATGAGAGACAGAGAGGAGTGGATCCAGATGGAGAAGAGAAGAGAGAAAAACAGAAAAAAAAAAAAAAAAAAAAAGTAAGTGATATCAGGCATAAACAGGAAAAAACCAAACTCACTAGATGGCTTTGAAATAGTACTTTAAAACTATATGAACACACCCCAGCCTTGATTTCCCTACAAGAAAGCCCCCTATTTATGCAATGAATTGTAAATTGAGTATAAGTTCAACTTTCATAATGGAAAATTCCAGCAGGGACGGCTGCCGGACCTCAGATGCTGCCTTGTTAAATGTTTCCCGCCCTGAGTACAGCATAAAGCAGTGGCCAGGTGGAAGACAAGACGGTGATGGAGGAGCCAGCCAGACAAGGCCAAGTGAGTGAGCATGGTGCCTGTACCCAGTGTTATGTCCGTGTCTAAGAATTTCCAGGACCACCAGGGAGGCAGGACACACTGTAACAAGCATGAGGATTTTATTGTAACATACAGGTTCCTCGGAACCTGGGGCGATGAGTCCAGGCACAGCAGAAAAGCTAAGGACCCCACTGCCCCAACAGGCAAGGCAAGGGTCTTGAAAGAAAAAAATACATAAGCAAGGTGTGACATACCTTGGCATTCCAGGATTGGGCAAAGGGTGAGTCCCCTGGCACAAATCCAGCTTTTGAATCCATTGGCTGCCGGGTGCACTGGCAGACCTGGGCCCCGCCCTCAGGTCCTTACCAGAGAGGGCTGCCCAAGGGCTGGGTCAGCCTCCTCACCATCACCTCACTGCTCCACCTCGGACACGGCTCTGTGTTCTTGGACTTTCCTTTTCGTTTTCATTCACTTGTTCCTCATCTTTTCTCAGTTCTGCCCACCCTCTAGTGCTTCCTGACTTCATCCTGAGACACAGTGTCATTGTGAAGCCTGAATTTCAAATACTTAGATGTCAGCAGGTGCTACCATGCCTGGCTCTCTTCCCTTTCTTTTTAAAGGGATCTTTTGTTCCATTTTTTGAAAGTTGAAAAAAAAAAATCCTGAGTGAGGTAACCTAAACCCAGGAAGAAAAATGCGTATCTATTCACTTATAAGTGGTCATTAGCTGTTAAGTAAATGATAACCAAACTACAAGCCACAGTCCCAGAGAGGTTAAATAAAGAAGAGGATTCTAGAAGGGGATGCATGGATCTCTCTGAGAAGGAGAAACAGAATAAATTTTGTGGGTAGACTGGGGGAGGGCGGGGATGGCAGCAGAAAGAATGTGGGGTGGAGGAAGAGAAAACTTCCTGCAATCTATGAGGGTGATCCTAGAGAGAATTCCTGGCAATAGAGGGATATGAAGCCTCTGAACCGGCCAGACATCTTTTATAGGCAGGCAAGGCTTCCAGTGGTGGAACTGGGTTGCATTCAGTTGAGTTGTTATTTGTTGGCCAAGGGGGTTCCGTGGAGATCCCTAAAGAACCCAGGTCAAGGGGGCTGGAGAGATGACTCAGAGGTTAAGAGCACTGGCTGTTCTTCCAGAGGACCCGAGTTCAATTCCCAGCAACCACAAGGTGGCTCACAACCACAATGATGATATCTGGTGCCCTCTTCTGTATACTGTATACATAATAAATAAATAAATATTAAAAAAACAAAAGAACCCAGGTCAATGCTAGGATAGAAGGTCACTTTCTGAAAACCTACAGCAGGGCCCTCACTGCTGAGAACAACATCCACACAGCTCACCAAACACAGAAAGGTGAAGCTGGTGTGGCCTTGGAGCCTTTATCTCTACATTCTAGTCTCTTTGGCATGCAAAGGAACCCTGCAGGCTATGGAAAGAGAAATTTGGACAGCGACCCAGCCACAAAACCCTCCATCTACAATCTGTCCTGCCTGCCAGATGTGCTGGGGCAATGGCGGCATAAAACTTAGGACAGTGGTCAACCAATGTTTGGTTTAACCTGAGTCCCACGCCACAAGAGGACAGCCTGTGCCTGATACTGCATGGATGGCCAGGAACCATAGACTGGCTAGCCTAGATGCCTAGGATAGAACCAAATGACTGGCAAAAAAAAACAAATTCTTATTGATAATCTGCTATATTCATAGATCAGTGCCTTGTCCGGCCATCATTTGATGCTTCCTCCTGCAGATGCAAAGAGAGACTCTAATGGGAGGTCTCCATCAGGATCCTCGCCTCAGACGTCAGGGAACCCTGAAGAAGGGGAGGAGAGACAGAGGGGATGGAGGACCCCGGGAAAACATGGCCACTAATCAAGTAAGCAGGGCTCATGTGCTCGGACACTGAAGTGGCAGGCACAGGGCGTGCGTGGGTCTGTGCTAGGTCCTCTGAGCTTATGTGTTGTGGCTGTCAGCCTGATGTTTTTGTGAGATCCTAACAGTGGGAGCAGATACGCCTGAGTCTTATGCCTGTCCTTGGGATTCTTTTCCTCCTATTGGGTTGCCTTCTCCAGCCTTGCTGTGAAGACGTTGCCTTTGTGCTGCTTGGCGGTCATCACTTTAGATTTTTCTAAAGAGGAAAAGGAGGGGGGAGTAGATGGGAAGAGACAGGGAGGTGGAATGGAAAGCAGGGAAGAATACAGTGAGGGAAAACTGTGCTCCAGATGTATTGCATAAGAGAAAAACCTATTTTCAAAAAGGAAGTTGAAAACCTCAGATTTAATTTAACACTTTTCTGGTACCCACTAAGTCTGTAGCTCCCCAGTTGGGAGAAATTAGGAATGTAGAGGAGATGTAGCCAAGGACTCCCCTGAGGAGGTCCTGGAAACAGCAGAAGATGCTAGGCAAGTGTGCAGAGGGCTGTAGTTCAGGGCATGGCAGGGAGGCAAGGAACCTTCCTGAACCAGAGCTTGAGGTTAAAGTGAAGGAACACAGGGCTGGGGGCAGGGGCGGGCAAGACCTTGGCACAGCACCAGGAGCAAGTTCAACAGGGTAAGTCACAGTGCACCAAGGTCTGTGGCTGCCCAAGGCCACCCCAATGACCTGTCAGTGACCACAAAGTCCTAAGAGCCAGCCCGACACTAAGACATGTGCTCACTCCCACATGCCTGGACACTGAATAGAAACTATTTCTTTCTTTCTTTCTTTTTTTTTCCCAGTAACATTTGGACACTTAAAGCATATTGAACTTGCCTGACCTTGTAGTATGGCCTTTGATTTCCATGACAGCCAGCCAGAGCTGTTCAAAGATAGGCTAACATTATGTTTTAAGTTTAAACTACCATGCTGAAGAGATCTATAAGTAAAAAAAAAAAAAAAAAAAAAAAAAAAAATCCCCAAAAAACCCAAAACCAAAAAAACAAAAATGCCTCTAACTGTGAACCCCACTTGCTCAAGAAGAGATAACTTCCTGGAATGTTGGGGGCTATTCTTCATGTGCTTTCACTTCTGTATACAAGGTTGGTAGCCCCAGTTGCACAGGATGCGCTTGATCACACAGAAGCAGGATGTATACTTGCCCCACTAGATCAAAGCAGGAGGTATTTAGGAAGCCTTGTGAGTTTTTCCTTTATGAGCCCCTGACTAATATAATTCTGCACCATACTCTGGGAATCCTGGGCTTGGACCTGGCCAGTGTGCATTGTCTTGACCAGGGTTTTAATAAAGCTTGTTTCCAATTTGGCTCAAAAATCGTGGTATTGGTCTTATTCTCGGCTAGTGGGTTTAACACCTAGTCTATATAGAGTTCTGCTCTCAAGAACACAGCGTACCCAGTAAAAGCTAATCGTTGCTGTTTTCATAGTCTCACTTGGAAACTCTCTAGACTTTCATGGCTTCCTTGCTGCTCTGTGGGATTCAGGGGTGGGGGTGTCACACAGAGCTGGGAGGAGAAGAAAAGGGGATAGGAGGGGAGGGAAGGGGAGGCTCAGAGGGACAGAGAGCAGAGGGAGCAGTGGCTGCTAAGGAGCACCGTGAATGTGAGTGTGCAGTGCACAGGCTGCGGGAGGGGGCAGGTTTCAGCAGTGAGCATCTTTAGCCAGGCCTTCCCATTGGCACGCCAGCTAAGTCCATGGTAGCATTGGCTTTAGAGAGAAGCGGCTTCAGAGCACAGACACAGACGGGCAGAGCAAATGAGCCCCTAGTTTGAGAACCTATTTAAAAAATGTATTTATTTGCTTACTCATTTATTTTTACTTTTTTGCAGTCCGAAGGATTGAACCCAGGACCTTGTTTAGGAACAAAGTGTTCTACCACTGAGCTATAGACCCAGGGACGTATTTAAATTTTTTTCTTGTTTTTGTTTGTTTGTTTGTAGACAGGGTCTCACCATATAGCCTTGGCTGACCTGGAACTCCCTGTGTAGACCAGGCTGGCCTCCAACTCACAGAAATCCTCCTGCTTCTGCCTGAGTACTGGGATTAAAGGTTGCACCACCACACTTGGCAAATAACAGTAATAATAATAGTAATACCACCACCAATCTAGAGCTACATGTGATGGCATGTAACTGTAAGCCAAGCACTTGGAAAGATGGGGGACTACTGAGTTCAAAGTTGTTTCAGAGCTCTGTAGTGCGCCTTGTCTTCAAAAGCTGAGGGATGTAACTCAGCGGTAGAGTACTTCCCCGCACAACCTGAGGCCCTGGGTTCTATCCTCTTCAAAGAATAAAAACAAAAATGTTAAAGTCCAATTTAGAAGAGTTTACTGGGGTTATTTATGTCTTAGAAAGTCTTCCTTTTTAGAAATTTTATAAACTTCATTTATTATTTAAAAACCTCGCAAACAAATAAAAACATCACTTGCCAAAATTAACCTGACTGTGAATGAATGAAGTAGACATGAATTATTAAAGAGATACAAAACTATTACTAGTTTTTCTTGCTCTAATCCTGCCATGGTCTTCTGGTTTTGGTTGGTGGATACCTGCATAAAATGGACTGGATACTAAAAATGTAAATTTCAATGTGCAGCTCCAAGCCTCTGTCTCAAGTGCCTATTCTAACTGCACAGAGGTTCACTGAGTTCTGCAGGCTTTGGGTAAAGCATTTATGTATTTGGTGATGTCACGAAGCCTGTTCCTATTATGTTTTAAGTTAGCATACACCACTTGCCATTCCTCGCTGGTAACGGGGCTACTCTTGGTTAGCTGCTGACGCAAGTCTTCATTTTCTTCCACAACCTCCTGGACTCGAATCCTAAAGGTTTTCATTTCCTCCTGAAATGAAATGCATGGAAACTGTCACTCGTGTGTGTGTGCGCGCGCACACATACACACACACACACACACACACACACACACACACACACACACACACTCAATATCAGCTAGGATGCTGTGCTTGGGGAAATCAAATGTTACAGTCACGGTGATGGCAGCGTTCTGCACTGTCTCCAGGATCCAGAGCCTCTGCCTGTACTCCGGAGCACAGTCTCTGTGAGGTCTCTGCGCACAGGGACAAAGAAGTTGGGTCTTAAGTGGTCAGCTACTAACCCGATGCCACTCTGCTCTAACTGCCAAATAACTGAAAATGTTAAAGGAAGGGATTAAAAGAAAAACAAAACAAAAAACCCAAAGCGACTTGAGACTGAAAGGTTTTCTTTATTTTGACTTTAGGGGGTGAACTGGAGTTTTTGTTTTGGTTTGGTTTTTGAACAAAGGGTTTCTCTGTATAGTCCTGGCTATCCTGGAACTCACTCTGTAGGTAAACTGAAATTTTTATATAAAGAAGAAATTTTGGTCCTAGATAAAAGCTTGTAAGTGGGTCGGGTGTGTGTGTGTGTGTGTGTGTGTGGTCTCCTAACCTTGTCCTGAGCGGAGCACACAAAGCTGCAGTTCAGAGGCATCCACTTGCTCAGCCAGACACCCTGATGCACACAGCGAAGGCAGATTTGGGCTCCTGGCCCGGGCCTCACTGTGGGAAGCATGGGTGTCTTAAACAGTGCTGAATGAACCTAGGGCTTTGTACACGCAGGGGCCCCATCCCCGCTCCTCAGCCCTTAAAGCAGCATTGCCTGAGACTTTCTGTCCCCTCCCCTTTAGCCAGGACACACTCAGCTGTTGCCAGCAGTCTGCATGGCTCTTTATCCTTTAACCGTCTTATCAAACTGAAGTCACCATCTAGCTGTTTGTTTTTACTAAGTGTTACTGGAAATCTTAGAGATCCATGTCCAATACTATGTCATAAGGTTCATGGGATGGGGCAGGTAATGGGAGGCATGACTGAAAACCAGGCTGTTGGGCTCTTGGGACCTGTGCCATTCAGAATTCTTTAAAGACCAATTCCTCTTTCCCTGGATCCTTCCAATACTTGGCCCCATAGTGAAGACCGCAGGAGTGTGAGGCACAAGGGCCCGGGGTGTGTGTGTGTGTGTGTGTGTGTGTGTGTTAATAATGCCCAGACCCAGTCTCCTAATAGTTGGAATGGCTGCCATTCTCACGAAGTAGTAAAAAAGAAATGGACAAATACTTTTTGTTAATACTGCCAACAACTCAATAGCCATGCACCTCTGGGGTCTGTGCTCCCTGGGACCCAGGAGCATTAAGGTTCCCTGAAGCACCCTGCGTATGGTTTCTGTTGTGCCTGGCACTAGTCTGCTCTAGCACTGGAGTCCACGGCTGCCGAGTCAGCATCGACATACCACCCACTGCTCCTCCTTCGCTCCCCAGATCGCCACCCTGTCCCCAGACACAGCTTCCTGAAGCCACTGCATCCACGATCGCCTCATACTCTGCCAAACACAACTTCCTCCCCCTCCCCTCCTTCCTCCAGCCTCCCTACCATGCTCCTCCGTTCTTCAACCAAACGCTGCAGTATACACCAGCTGAGGCATCTGCTGACCTACCTCCAGGGCGGCACTGAGCTCAACCTTCTCTTTCATCCTGTCTTCATAAGCCAGCAACAATGGTGAGAGGTACTTTATATCCAGCTAATGGCAGGGGAGTAACGTGAAAGATGATTAACATAATTTCTTACACTAAAATATAACCATCATGCTTTTTTCTTTCTTTTAAAGATTCATTTATTATGTATACAACATTCTGTATCCATGTACATCTGCACACCAGAAGAGGGCACCAGTTCTCATTACAGGTGGTTGTGAGCCACCATGTAGTTGCTGGGAATTGAACCCAGAACCACTGGAAGAACATTTCTCCAGCCCCCATCATGGTCTTTTTCAATACGGGGTTTCTCTGTGTAGTCCTGGCTGTCCTGGAACTCAGAGATCCTCTGCCTCTGTCTCCTAAGTGCTGGGATTAAAGGCCTGTGCCACCACCACCCAGCTCATCATGTAAAAAACATTTTAAAAAAAGGGCAAGAAAACATGCTTATTCTGGAATGGTTTTAGTGGCTTGACAGAGCCAGAGAATATAGGCCTGAAATTAAATAATTTTCACTTACCAACCAGGGGGGTATGGGGCCCTTTGATGGGAGGCCTTCGATGTGGGAACTCTGAAAATAAAGCACACGTTGAAGCTATGGTCAAGCTGTCCCTAAGTGTCATGTGGGACATTCTCAGTCTAGAGCAGACATCACCTTTCTCTGTCTGTGCATGTGTGTACACACATAAGTGTTTGAGAGTAACACACCCATCCCCTAAAGGATATTCTCAGTCTAGAGCAGACATCACCTTTCTCTGTCTGTGCACGTGTGTGTACACGCAGAAGTGTTTGAGAGTAACACACCCATCCCCTAAATACTGCACCGTATTTCCTAAGAACAAAACACCCACTTAGTTAACACAGTACTGTATGAAATCAGGAAATAACACTGACACACACACTGTTTTTGGACATTCAGACTATCTCCAGAATTCATGTTTCTACATGAAGAGGAAGAAAAGGTGGGAAGAAGAAAGAAGAAAAGAAGGAAGGGAGAGAGGAAGACACGGACATCCTCCCTTGTCCTCTTCGTGTGCACTCATGCATGAGTACCTACACACACACACACACACACACACACACACACACACACACACACACACACACACATTCTCCCTTCCCAAAATAAGTAAGAGGAAGATCACATCTGGAGAGAAGGATTTGGAAATATGTCATTAAAAACGTGGCATTTCCATAGTTCAAACAAAAAGTATATGGAGTGGGATGCAGAGGTGGCAATAAGTTGTCTCTGGGCCCACTTGCTCTGCCCCACCATAGCCCTACAGAAGGACATGGTCTAGGCTATGTGTTCCGGATCGTGTGAACTCCCCCCACCCCAGCTTAATTTTGTTATTAAAAAGTTAACATTAAGAGCTGATAGGGGGGGCTGGAGAGATGGCTCAGCGGTTAAGAGCACCGTCTGCTCTTCCAGAGGACCCAGGTTCGATTCCCAGCACCCACATGGCAGCTAACAACTGTCTGTAGTTCCAGTTCCAGGCAAACACCAAGGCAAATAAATAAAGTTTAAAAAAAAAAAAAAAAAAAACTGCTTTAAGAGCTGATAGGGTAGCCCATGCCTGCAATCCCAACACTTGGGAAGCTGAGGCCAGCCTGAACTATATAGTGAGTCCTTGCTTAAACTACAGTCTGAGACCCTTCTGAATAATAAATAAAGAACACTGGAGTCAGTAGACTGACCCTAACATGTACAAGGACCAGGATTTAAGTACCAACATCACTAAAAGGAACAGATTAAATATTATGCAAAATGAAAGAAATCAGTCACAAAAGGCCACTCATAATGCAATTGTATCTCTGTGAACTGTTCCCCAGAATCAGAATGTAAATCAGGACTGATGTGAGTCTGGGGATAGCCTGGTCTATGGTGAGATCCAAGAAAGCCAGGGTTATGTAGAGAAATCTTATCTCAATAAACAACCAAACAAAATAAGAAAGTAATGCAACAGTTTTCAGGAGCTGGTGTTGAGGAAGTGCATGCTGGGAAAGCAGAGGAGACTAGGCGGGCATGGAATAGTAGAATTCGGGGCTGGAGAGATGGCTCAGAGGTTAAGAGCACTGGCTGTTCAATTCCCAGCATCCACATGGTGGCTCACAACCATCTACAATGACATCTGGTGTCCTCTTCTGTACGCTGTATACATAATAAATAAATAAATATTTAAATAAAAAATGGTAGAGTAGAATTCAGGAGGTGGAGACATGAGGATCAGAAATTCAAGGCCAGCCTGGACTACATGAGGCCCTGTCGAATACAAAACAATTAATGAACGAGTTAATTAATTTAATTTAATGGATGCTAATCAGACAATCTCAAATCAAATGCTGCAAAATTCTAATTTTAAAAAGAGGTCAGCTCAGAGGCTAAGAGCACCAGCTGCTCTTCCAGAGATCCTGAGTTCAATTCCAACAACTACATGATGGCTCACAACCATCTATAAATGAGATCTGATACCTCCTTCTGGCCAGCAGGGAGACATGCAGGCAGAACACTGTATACTTAATAAAAAAAAAAAGTCAGGAGTTGGAGGTATAGTTGGTAAACAGTGCTTATCTAGCATGTGTGAGGCCTTAAATTCATCTCCAGTACATTTAATAAACAAAACCAAAAAACCTCCAAAGCCTACAGACAGCACTTGAAGAAACCCTCGTCAGGGGAGAAAGCTGTGTGTGTGGCTTGCCTCCCCAGACCACAGCTAGAGACAGTGACATGTTCTCCTGTATCCTGAATGTCTACACCCCCACCCCACCCCTTGCACACTGGAGTAAAAACTCATCAGCTTTCTGTAACAGTAGTAACTTTGAGGAAAGAGGCCAAATGAACCTTTAATCTTCTCTGTTAAATGTTCTGCCCAGTGTTTTACAAGCTCTTTACTGCCTCCATCATGGGCTACGATGAAGGAGGCAGACCGGTCCGAGCATTCGTTTCCTGCTATGGTTTGCGTCTAAAATGCTACCACAGCTCAGCTTGAGCACTTGGTCCCAAGCTGATGGAGTCTTGTTTGTGGAGGCAAAGAACTAAGAGGCTGGCCAGTGGCTGGAGTATAGCAGGGCAACCCTGTTACCAGTATGGCTCTTGGCTTCCCAATCTGCAGAGATGTGACAAGTCATGCTGGGCTTCAGCAGTGGGCCTCCCTGACACCACAGGTTATTATTGCCCCAAACCGTGAGCCAACATAATAGACCTCTGCCCCTTTGATCTATCTGTTCCTATTAGGTACCTGTCAGAGCCGTGAAGGAGAAACGAACACCTTGTGAGTTTTTTTGATGGAATAATTAATTATGCCTTCAGAGGCAGGGAGATCTCTATGAGTTTGAGGCCAGCAAGGTCTAAGAGCAAGTTCCAGAACATCCCGGGCTAAATAGAGAAACCCTGTCTCAAAACACAAACAAACAAAAAAACAACAAAAATGTTTTTCTTTAAACACTTACTTTAATTATGTGTGCCCCTGTGTGTGGGTGGGGTGTGTGTGTGTGTGCAGGAGTGCAGTACTCTCAAGAGGCCCAAAGAGGGTGTCAGAAACTATACACCTGTGTAGCTGTGAGCCCCTGATGTGAGTGCTGGAAACCAAACTCCACAATACCAGCAAGAATTCTTAACTGTTGAGCCATTTCTCCAACCCCTCTTTCCTTTCCTTTTTTTTTTTTTTTTTTTAAAAAAAAAAGATTTATTTATTATTATGTGTACAGCATTCTGTTCTGCCTGCATGTATGCCCGCACCAGATCTCATTACAAATGGTTGTGAGCCACCATGTGGTTGCTAGGAACTGAACTCAGGTTCTCTCGAGAGTAGCCAGTGCTCTTAACCTCTGAGCATGTCTCCAGTCCCCCCTTTTCCTTTTCTTAAAGGCAAAGACTCAATGTGTAGTTCAGACAACACTTGAACTCAGTATATAGCCCCAGGGCTGCCCCAAGCTCAACAACTCAAGACTGGGTGACAGAGTATGTCTATGTTTGCATGTGTATATGAGTATGTGTGTGTGAGTGTATGAGTGTATGCGTGTGCATGTGTGTGAGTGTATGCGTGTGCATGTGTGTGAGTGTATGTGTGTGCATGTGTGTGAGTGTATGTGTGTGCATGTGAGTGCATGTGTGTGAGTGTATGCATGTGCATGTGAGTGTATGTGTGTACATGTGTGTGAGTGTATGCGTGTGCATGTGAGTGTATGTGTGTGAGTGTATGCGTGTGCATGTGTGTGAGTGTATGTGTGTGCATGTATGTGTGTGCATGTGTGTGAGTGTATGTGTGTGCATGTGTGTATACACGTGCAGGCACTCTCAAGTGAGTTGTTTTTCCACCTATTTCTGTCACCCAGATGCAGGATTAAAGGCATGGGAACCTGTCAAGAAGCGGGAATCAACCCAACAGTGCAGCTAATGTAGACAAACTGGTCTTCATGTTGGAAACGTTACCTCTCCCTCAGACAAATGCCTAAATTTTGTTTGGTAGCGACTGAGCTCTACGTTCAAACGATGGACAATCATCTTCAGGCTCTCGTTTTCATCCACCAGGTCTTGGCCTTGCTTCCTCAGGCACAGTAATTCAGGAGTGACTATGGAGAACATGGATTCAATATCACAGGACAATCAATCATGTCAAAGTTACCCAGGTCTCATATAAACTACTAGTCAGTCTTTTTGTCCCCTGGTCGCACTGTATGTAAATATATCATTTATATAAATAAGTTATGGCATTTAATAACACATCAATATACAACAGGAAGTAGATTCTCAAAATGAAAAGTGAGCACAGCCCCGAGTGTCCCTTAGTGATGATGTCAGGGGTCGCACCTTCCTGAGAGGGCGCCTTGTCGGCCTCCCTCAGCTTCCTGTTGTCCTTCTCTGCCTTCCTAAGCTTCAGCTGTAACTCCTTCATCGATCGTCTCATGGCACCCAGTTCAAGGCTGAGGGATTGGTTGGCAGCGTGTAGATGCACAATTTCTTCCTTTAACCCCTCAAACTTTTCTTTGGTTATTTCTGTGTATCTTTGATGTACTCTACCCGCCACATCTAAAGGGTACAGAGGAAAAGCAAACATAACCAAAGTGACCATTGAGCATCAAAAATACTTCATTCCAAAAGCCCTGGAAGCAACTGGTTTACATTAGGCTGCTCAGGCCATGTCCCCGGTGTCCGATTAGCCTGGACACAGCAGGAAGAGAGGGGGCGGGGCCAGAGGAGGTTAACCTGTGGGCTTTTGACTGCCAGGGAATCCAGGCCCACCCTCATCTGAGGCCTGAGTCCTCCCCACAGGCCCAACACTTATCCCAACAACATTCAGTGACTAACACCTTCCTCAACCTAACCACAGGAGCAGATGCCAGAGCCTTCACAAAGACTTGCAAACTTTTCTCAGATGAGACTAGCCTAGGAAGTCTGCAAACACTAAGCATGTCCATTGTAGTGAAATCCAAAAGACCAGTACCTGGAGACGGAGGAGGCTTTTCACGTAAAGGCACTTTCTCACCCTAAGGAAGAAAAGACAGAGTATGAGAGAGTGTGAGCATCCTCCACAGTGCTGTCACCGAGTGAGGTTTGGGGGATGGGGTGGGGGTGGGGGAGAGCTCTCTCCCCTAGGCTTCTGAGAGTGAAAAGGCAGAGTATAGAGTCTGAGCATCTCCCACAGTGGGCTGTCTCTGGCTGAGGTCTGGGGGAGGGGAGCCAGCCCTTGGGATTTAGCCTTCACTGTTTTCTTTTTCTTTCTGTTTTTTTTTTTTTAAAAATATTTATTTTTATTTTATGTGAATTGGTGTTTTGCCTTCATGTATAAGGGTGCAAGGGTGTCAGATCTTGGAATTACAGACAGTTGTGAGCTGCCATGTGGGTGCTGGGAATCGAACCCGGGTCCTCTGGAAGAGCAGTCAGTGCTCTTAACCGCTGAGCCATCTCTCCAGCCCTCCACTGTTTTCTTACAACTGAACAGCATATATTCAGGGCAGCCCCTCCTGGTGGGCTGCTCTCCATCGTCTTCTGTCTTTGCCTATGTGCTCAGTGACAGGCTGTGGGTGCAGGGTCCTGGAGAGGACCCACTAACTGCAGCAAAGCTTGGCTCTTAACTGCTAAGAAAACGATCATACTATCCAAAACTTAGAAGCAAGAGAAGGCTGGGCTGCCATTAGCTTTCCCACTACACACTGACATAGTGCTGAGATCTTAGTTCTGCTGGAAAGCAGACAAGATTGTAAGTCTTCTGGGAATTGTAGAGTAAGTTTTTGCTTTGCTTTCTGAGACAGAATCTGTGTTGTAGCCTGTGACCCATTAACTCATGATCCTCCTTCCCCAGTGAATCCAGCTGCTGCAGATACAGGTATGAACCACCACATCTGGTAGAAAATGTTTAACTTCTACATTTCTAAATCTAGAGAACTTATTTCTATGTTTCCAACTTGGTTATTAAATTGCCCATCACTCTAAGAATCATGGAGGTGATTTTTTTTTTTTTTTTTTTAAACTTTATTTATTTGCCTTGGTGTTTGCCTGGAACTGGAACTACAGACAGTTGTTAGCTGCCATGTGGGTGCTGGGAATCGAACCCGGGTCCTCTGGAAGAGCAGACGGTGCTCTTAACCGCTGAGCCATCTCTCCAGCCCCAGTGATTTCTTACTTGTCATAAATTGTCTCCATTACTGAACTTTGGAAGACGGCAGTCCTTCCTGTTTTAGGGAGGACCAGGTGTCAGGTCCAAAGGAAAGCCACTTCCCCTAATTCTGGTGGTTAGACAAAAGTCAGCATTCCTCAGGAATCTGTGAAGCCCATTCCCATCTACCAGGAGCCAGAAGGGACAAATGGCTGTCTGTGGTACCCGTTAGCACACCAAAGCACAAGCCTCACTACAGACTCCCTCAGTACCACAAGTACCTAACCCTAACCTTAAACTTCCTCCAGCTCAAACCCCACCCCCAACTCACTCTCCTTATAACTCGGCTATTTGAGCTATGCCCTGTTGTAGAATATTATTTTAACGTGTGCTTCCTTTATTTATATTGCATTTGTTTAACTCTGTGATGCTGTATGACTTTGCCTGTCTAAAACACCTAACAGTCTAATGAAGAACTAAACAGCCAATAGCAAGGCAGGAGAAAGGATAGGTGGAGCTGGCAGGCAGAGAGAATAAACAGAAGGAGAAATTTGAGAGGAGAAAAAAGTAGCAGATGAAGAAGACGGAGCGAGAGGAGGAGGAGGAGGAGGAGGAGGAGGAGGAGGACCCAGGGGCCAGCCATTCAGCTACACAACCAGCACTGAGTAAGTAAGTAAGAAAAGTACACAGGGCTAGAAAAGGAAAAACACAGAGGCCAAAGGTAGATGGGATAATTTAAAGTTAAGATAAAGCTGGCAAGAAACGAGTCAAGCTAATGTGGAACATTTACAATTAAGAGTAAGCCTGTGTGTGCAGTTTATTTGGGAGCTGGGTGGCGGGCTCCCAAAAGAGAACAAAGCAAACAGCAATGCCCTGTCCTGGTCCCAGTCTCTCTCTCTCCCACTGTCTGTCTGTCTGTCTGTCTGTCTGTCTGTCTGTCTGTCTGTCTGTCTCTCTCTCTCTCTCTCTCTCTCTCCTCTCTCAGGACCAAGTCCAGTCTGCTGGCCATGTTCAGTCCACTACTCTCTCTCCTTGCTCTGGACTCTCCCGGATGCCTCTGGCTGTTCTCTCCCTCCTCTGTACAATAAAAGCTTCCCCCTTAAGCATATCATGAAGCAGTCATGTCATTAGTTTAAACCACAGGGATGTGGTTCACCCAGAATGCACTTGCCTAGCAAGTACAGGGTACTCAGTTCAAGCCCCAGTACCTAAAAATATTGGTGTGCACAAGTGTGTGTGTGTGTGTTTGTGTGTGTGAAGGTGATGGTAAAATACAGCTTCCACAGTAGCCCTCTCTCACAATACTCTCACAGGTACCCTACAGAGATACTGTCCACTCAAGTCCCTAGCAGCATCCTGGGGCCAGGATTCCTCACCTGGGAAATGAGTTTACATCCAAGTGGTATAACCACATATCCTGCTACCCACCCAGTTCCCTCACTCCTACCTGAGAACGAGAGGACCCTAACCCTGCTGCAGGCTTGTGCTTCAGCCCCTCCCTGATCCTTACACTGATATGAAAAGGGGGACCCCACTTCTGCTGTGTGGGCCCTGATTCTTCACTTTGGAGATGCTGGCATGCTGTCTGTCACTTGTGCTTAGGCCTGAACCCTCCCTCCCTGGAGCTCTGTTTTCCCTGTCTGTCTATCTGTCTGCCTGCCTGTCTGTCTGTCTGTCTGTTCATGGCATTAACAAGTCTAATAAACCCCTTACTCTCCAGTAATCCGTCTAGCACCCCTCTGGAGTCATTCCCCTCTAAAACCCCACCAGAGAGGGCCTTAGTCAATGATGCAGCAGGAAAGAATTCTTAGGAGAAGATCTTTTTACATAAGCATCTCATTAAGATGAAATAAAAGATCGTAGTACATCAGGATGAAGCTGTTTTCTACCCAAGGACACAAGGGAAACTGAACATGTAAAAAATCAGAAAGTGGAATAACAGTACAGACTTAGGGACAGAAGCCACATAGTTTAAAAAAATTTTTAAAAGAAAGAAATCAAGACAAATGATAGTACAAAGTCTAAGTTTTTACAATAGAAATTCTCAAAAATAAGCTTACCTCTAGATTCAGAACAGAGTATTTACCATCTGGTTTTAAAAAGAAAAAAAAAAAAAGGAAAGTTTTAAAAGTGTAAGAAATTTGACACACTAGAAGAGTATACTCACAAACTCAGAGAATCACCTTGTACCCAAGTGCAGAACAAGGTCCACACAAGGCCATGGCAAGCCTGACCTTCACTGGGCCACCTCCCTGCCCTGTTCATTCCTGAGTCCCTGCAGTGGCTCCCAGAGTCCCAGGACCAGAGCTGAACCCCTCAGGGGGTTCGAGACCCCAGCCTCCCCCCTACCAATCACAGGTTTCTCCTGCCAGCCAATGTCAGCCAGAGCTGACTCCACTCAGCCCATTATGGATCCAGGAGCACACAAATGAAGTCAACGAAGAGCAAACAGCCTCAGCGATGCAGGTAGAGACAGATCTGACAGGGCCTCACCACTGTGTGGAACTGAGATACCCTAGGAAAAGGGAAGGCCTCTTCACTGACAATTTTCTCTAGTGGTAAGCTGGAAACCTAGGCTGCTTCTAATGCCCCACCATTGATCTGAAGAATATAAATAAGTTACAGAACAGCAAACTCTAAAAAACAGGAAACAAAAAAACCAACCCTCTACAGGGTTTAGAAAAATCAATTAAGAAGCTTAATTTGCACAGCTTTTCAAACCTACTTCCCAACTCAATAAAATTCCTAGGAGTTGAACCATCATTACTGCTTTGTTTTGTTTAAAATTTATTTGTTATGCATACAGTATACAGAAGAGGTTATAAGATCTCATTATAGATTGTTGTGAGCCACCATGTGGTTGTTGAGAACTGAATTCAGGACTTCTGCAGGAACAGCCAGTGCTCTTAACCTCTGAGCCATCTCTCCAGCCCCCATCACCACTGATTTTAACAGTTCAGTTCTGTTGTAGCCCAGGCTGACTTAACACTGAACCAAAGATGACCTTGAATTCCTGTCTTGCCTCCACCTCCCACATGCTGGGCTTCCAGGTGTGAGACAGTGCTCAGGCTCTAACCCAGGGCTTCAGACATGCTAGGCAGACCAACCGAGCTGCATTCCCAGCTCCACATGACAGCCTAGATCACCTGCATGCATTTGGCACACGATGTCACCCAACCCTGTCTCTGAGTGCACACCTTTGTCTCCTGGACACTTTCTCTACCTGGCAGGTACCACTACCCTCCTTCTCCTGGTTCCATGTCCCGGTGTTACCTGCCCTGGACTCTGGCCACCTCCTCTATAACTTGAACATGAGGGATGAGCCCATGGATGCCACATGGGAGATGTTGAATTTTATTATTTATTTATATATGTGTGTGTGTGTGTGTGTGTGTGTGTGTGTGTGTGTATACATACACTCTCAAATCCTCATACAAGTGCCTGAGCCTTCCTGCTGACCCCTGAATACATTTTTGATGAGCAAATAGCCAAAGAGCCATAACAAGAAAAAAGGTTGTTATTGTTCTGTTTGTTTGTTTGTTTTCAGTGCTGGGGATGGGCCCCAGAGCCTACCACAACACCCACAGCAGCATCTATAGTTAGGGACATTTTTCGGTTGGTCTTGACTTGGTGCCTCAGATCTTACTGCCTTTCCCAGACAAGGCTGTGGGATTACAGTCAGGGGGGGAGGGGCCGTTTACTCTCTGCTTTATTATTGACATGCTCAAAAAGCTTGCAGGGCAATTCCTGTACTTCCCCAGAGAGATTATGATCTTTCTTTTTTCCCTTAGGTATAAACTTTTCAGAAAAAGAATGGGATGAAGAATTAAAACCTGCAATTTCCTTCATCTCAAGTTCACTCAGGTACCAGTGTCTTACACACGAGGTTTACCTGGGTCTGTGGGCGGGTTTGTTTCCCATTTCCTCATCTGGCTCACAAAAGCCCCAGGGTGACACTATGGACCCCATCCTCCTGCCTCACCTCCACACCTGGCTATAGTCTTCTAGGTTAACGCTTGTTTCTCCTCTTTATACAGAGCAGGGGTACCAACAATCCACAAGGAAAGTTTCTTCGCTTATGCCATGTTGGCCTTGGCTCAACCCTAATTTTCATAGGGAGAAAATTCACAGGAGAACACATTTGCTGTCAAAATTCCAAATAAATCAGAACTCTCTGATGACCCTGACTCCTGAGCCTGTCCCTCAGCCCAGTGTGATGCTTAATACTGTCGACCCGACGGTGTCCAAAACCACCCATGAGCCAAACCTCTGGGTATGCGGGGTGAGGGTGGGTGGAGGTGGATGGGGGTGGAGGTGGTTTCCAGACTGACTTGAAGATCCATCCTAAACGTAAGTGGTTCCACTGAACGGACTGGGGTCCTACACTAAATGAAAAGGAGGGAGCACACTGAGTACCAGCATGCACCTCTCTTTCTGAGTTAGCTGCACATGCCTCAGTGTCCCCACCAAGATGGAGGAGTATACCCTTAAACCAGGAGCCCAGACAGACTCTTCCCATAGGTTGTCTTTTAATCAGAGCAGGGTGGTATAAAGCCAAAGAGACCAGGAGGGGCTGGCTACAAAACCTCGAAAGAAGGGCCAGTGCCCCTGAGAGACATTTAGGCCAGGGTGCAGAAAGGTAGTATGCTGTCAGTATTGGCTTGGACAGTTACCACAGTGATGGGAAGCAGGGGCCTACGTGACAGTCCGCCCTATGGAGGAGACATGTAGACTAGGCAGAGTCACAGCGTAGCCAAACCTCTTGTCGCCCGAAGCACTGGAAGCCAGAGCTCCCAATCTGTTTTTTGTGTGCCGCCCACCTTGGCTTCCAAAGGAGCCTGCTGGAAACACAGAGCTCTGGGTCCCACTCTGAGCCACTCAATTAGAACTCAGGTTATGGGTTCTGAGGCTTTTCTTCATTCGCCTAGGACCATTTAACAGCTGCAGCCCCCTGACCCACACCTGTGCTCCAAGCCTGAGAGCCCAGCATGAGGAATCTCGCTCTCAAGTCCCAGGAACACCCTTCTGCAGCCTCCCCCACCCCAAGAGGCACTCGTAGTGGGCGCTCTCCTAAACTGTCAGTAGAGGGTGCTGGAGAGGCACTGAAGAGGCTTTTCTTCCTGGCTCTTTATTCTTTTTTTTTTTTTTTTTTTTTTTTTTTTTTTTTTTTTTTTTTTTTTTTTTTTTTTTTTTTTTTTTCTTTTTTTTTTTTAACTTTATTTTATTTATTTATTTATTTGCCTTGGTGTTTGCCTGGAACTGGAACTACAGACAGTTGTTAGCTGCCACGTGGGTGCTGGGAATCGAACCTGGGTCCTCTGGAAGAGCAGACGGTGCTCTTAACCACTGAGCCATCTCTCCAGCCCCCCTGGCTCTTTATTCTTACATTATTATTTATATAACACCTTTCCATGCGTGGCTTCTCTTGGTACTCTTCCCCAGAGAGCAGGATTTTAGCAGACTTGGCCTCCAGTGGGCCACAGCCGCACCCTCTGCAGTGAGGCCTGGGCCTTAGTTCTTGGGCCCTTCTGGGTTTGTTCCTTCCTCGGATGGCCCAAGTCCACCCTAGAGATACTAGCTACTACCTATTTACTATTCCTACGTCTGGAACATTCTCTTTATCCCTTAGTAGGCAACCCTCTTAAACTGAAATATTCTTCAGTCTTTCCCTGTTTAAACCACTGTGTGATTCTGTCTCCTGGCTGGTGTATTCCATCAGGCCACACTGAGCAGATTGTACAAAGAGATGCCAGAAAGCTGGGCATGCTGGCACATGTCCATCAGGGCAGCCACTGGGAGGCTGAGACAGGAATGCCTCAAGTCTTAAGGTAGCCTGGACTACACTGGAAGTGTCTCAAAAGAGCAGAGGAAAGGCTAACTGTGAAAGAGGAGTCTTCTGGCCCGAGAGCACTGGACTGGCACTCTGCTTCCAGTCAAGCACCTTATTGGCTGATTTACCTGGCAAGTGTCCCAAGGGAGCCATGAAGATTGTTCCGTTAGTAAAGGGGTAGCCTTGCTAGCATCAGGACCCAGGTTTAACCCCTTAGAACCTACATAAAAATGCAGTGTGATGGCGCATGCTTAAAATCCTGGTACTGGGGGGCTGGAGAGATGGCTCAGCGGTTAAGAGCACCGTCTGCTCTTCCAGAGGACCCGGGTTCGATTCCCAGCACCCACATGGCAGCTAACAACTGTCTGTAGTTCCAGTTCCAGGCAAACACCAAGGCAAATAAATAAATAAAGTTTTAAAAAAAAAAAAAAAAAATCCTGGTACTGGGGGAGGTGGAGACATGTGGGTCCCTAGGGATATGGCCGGCCAGCCTTGCCTAATCACTGAGTTCTCAGCTGTTCTGGCTGGTTTTGTGTCAGCCTATAGGTCATCAGAGGAAGGAGCCTCAGCTGAGGAAATGCCTCCGTGAGATCCAACTGTAAGGCGTTTTCTTATTAGTGATTAATGGGGAGGACCCAGGCCATGATGGGTGATGCCATCCCTGGGCTTCTGGTCCTGGGTTCTAATAAGAAAGCAGGCTGAGCAAGCCATGGGAAGCAAGCCGGTAAGCAGCTCCCCTCCATGGCCTCTGCATCAGCTCCTGCCTCCAGGTTCCTGCTTGAGTTCCTGTCCTGACTTCCTTCAGTGATGAACAGCAATGCTGAAGTGTAAGCTGAATTAACCCTTTCCTCCCCAACTTGCTGTTTGGTCATGGTGTTTCATTGCAGCAATAGAAACTCTAACTAAGATACCAGCCAATAAATGACCTTGTCTTTTAAAAAAAACTAAGGAGACTGGCTACTGAGGAATAGCCCAAAGTTGGCCAGTTTGGCCTCTTCACAGAGCACATCTTCACACACACAAGCATCCATATGAACACATATCCCGACTGTGTCCCAAGGCTCAGGCAACCTAGGGGCCCTGACAAAGGTGCTGTTGGCTGCCCACTGCTTGGCAAGCAAGGTCTCCCTGTCCCCTTAGGAATCTTAGAATTGTTTATCATTGTCATAATGGGCTGAATTGTCACTGTGCCAAGTAAAATATATCAAAAAAGTTGAGGTGCATTTCCAGAATCTTGCCAGAAACATCTATATATTCATGCATCTGACAAGTCCTTCACTGACGGCCCACCGTAGCCAGGCCCTGCAGCCAGCACGGTAACAGGAGCAGAGGGAAGGCACATGTACACAGTCACGGCCCGAGTCAGGAGTCTTCCACCCCAACAGAACAGACAACAAGGGCTCTAAGCGGACGGGCATCTAAGACAGTCCAGGCAACCTCACTCCAGGCAATCACTCACTTGTAGCGAGAATGACTTGCAATTGCTTGTCTGGTTAGAATCCCAGAGCCACAGTGCAGGTGTGGTGATGCCCGGATTGGTTGAATTCTTTTCTTACCTTTCTGTTGAACGTGCTGTGGTGTGCAGGAGGAGGAGGAGGTGGAGTCTGACAACCCATCTTGCTCAGAAGCATCATCTTCTCTCACCGTCTTTTGGGATGTGAGAGGAGCAAACACATGGTCAGTGTTAGCTGTGTCTATGCTCCTAACAATAGCACCCTCACAGCTGCCACATCAAGGCTGCCACACTGCAAAGGGCTGCGAATGCCAGTGCAGGAAGAAACCACAGACCCTTGCAGGAAGCCTGGCAAGAAGTTCATAGAAGATATATTTAGGCTGTAGGGAGCTTCAAATCCCATACTTTCTGGATGGCTTCCCTTCTACAGTCCTGCAGGGACCAGCTCAGCTACCTCTCGCTTGCCTGGGACAGCACCCAATGCTGTTGCACCCTGCACTGGTGCTGCATCACAGGAGCCTGTGCGACAGAAAGACTGACTGTCCTGGGAGAAACTGGGCAACTGTCTAGGGCTGAGGCCCATCACAATCACTATGTGACTCCACTGTTGCTGTCACAACCTCGCCACCGTCCCATTACCTCTTATATAGGAACCAGGTGGCGGGGATACAAAGCTGTCCCTCAGAGGCATTCTCACTGACGGGCTCTGGAGGGCAGGGCCACAGGCAGTAAAGTATATCCTGCGGGTACAGAACCCAGGCCCTGCGGGTAAACTTTTTATTTGCCTGATTCTTCATCAAAAACTTGCTTAGGATCAGCGTAGCCTAGCTGTGGTGTGTTGGGAGGCCACAGGAAGCATGCCCCTGTGGTTGGCAGCAAGATGGTAGGAGCCACCAGCAAGATGACCATAGGAATGGTATCTCAGAGCCAAGAGCTGAGGCCACTGGAGCTACAGGCTCCTCACAAATGGCTCCAAGGCAGCCTGGTTCAGGGTGAGCAGTCAACAGAGCTAGCACACTTAACTGACCTGTTGCTTATTATCTCCCAGGAATGAACAGCCTTAAACAGCCCCATGAAACTACTCACTGTTAACACATCGGTGAATGCTTTCTGCAGCACTGTTCTTAAGAGAATAAAAGTGAAAATCACCAGCAGCCATGTGAATGAGGAAAGTGTGGCTGCTTAGGAAAAGTTACACAACAGTGACGGAGACACATCTGAACACAGAGCGGGAAAGGCGGAAGCTGAGACAATGGAAACAGGGGCTGGAGAGATGGCTCAGCATTTGAGAGCACTGGCTGCTCTTCCTGAGGACCCAGGTTTGAGTCTCAGCAGCCACAGGGTGGCTCATGGCCGTTGGTAACCCCAGTTTCAGAGGATCCAAAGAACCCTGACTTTATCGGCACCACCTGCATACGGTGCACAGACATATGTGGGTGGAACGCCACACACAGAAAGCGGAAGGCGGCAAATCTTTATTTTAAAAAAGTAACATATAGGGGCTGGAGAGATGGCTCAGCGGTTAAGAGCACCGTCTGCTCTTCCAGAGGACCCGGGTTCGATTCCCAGCAACCACATGGCAGCTGACAACTGTCTGTAGTTCCAGTTCCAGGTAAACACCAAGGCAAATAAATAAATAAAGTTAAAAAAAAATTAAAAAAAAAAAAGTAACATATAATCATTGTTTTCCTGGAAAATAATAAGAGCCCCTTAAAAAAGAAAAGAAAAATGAACAACAGCACATTTGGGGGAAGACCAGAAAATGGCTCAGTGGGTAAAGACATTTGTTGTCAGACTGGTGACACTCTGAACAGTAAGGAGAACTGACTCTACACAGGTGTCCGGCTTACACACTTACACTTACACACACACTTACACTTACACACACACACACACACACACACACACACACACGGGAGGGCATCATACAGGCGCGGGGCTGCACATACATGCACATAATAAATATATTTTACAAGTTTTACTGAGAGGGCTGGAGAGATGGCTCAGGGGTTGGGAGCATTGGTTGCTCTCCCAGAGGACCTGAGTTCAATTCCCAGCACCCACATGGCAGCTCACAACTGTCTGTAACTTCTGTTCCAGAGACCTGATAGCTTCAAACCAAAGCTAAATAAATTTAAAAAAAAAAATTTATTGAAAAGAAATTGGTCATGAAGATACCCAAAAAAGAGGATGATGAGGAATGTCAGGAAAAAGGTATTAGAGGGGCATGCAGAGGTCAATTAGTGGTTCAGAGCACTGGTTGCTCTTGCAGAGGACCTGGGTTCCCTTCCCAGCACACACATGGTGTCTCACGACCATCTGTAACTGAAGTTCCAGAGGATTCGATGTCTGTCTTCTGATCTCCCTGGATATCAGGCATGTATGTGGTGACATACCAGCAAAACACTCACACATATAAAATGACTAATCTAAAAAACAAGTTATTAGCAGAAAATGCACACTTAGATATGAATTTAAAATCATATGTGTATGCTAACAGTAGCCATGCAAAGGAATATATTATATGATTCCATGCACATTAAGTTGGAAAGCTTGGAAATGAATGTCTAATGTCAGGAGCCCTATGAAATCAAGAGTACAAAGCTGTAGTGTTAGTCTTGTGGCTACTGACCATAAGAAACACTGGGTGGAGCACAGAGCTACATGCAAGTCCCCTGACAACCCTTGCCACGCCAGTCATGTGAACAGAGCCTCCCTGAATGTAGCATGAGGTCATGAGGTGCAATGACAGGAAGGAAGGCCACCTTGGACAAGAAAATGTAAGAGCTTGGTTGAGGTGGCGCACGCCTTTAATCTCAACACTGGGGAGGCTGAGGCAGGTGGATCTCTGTGAGTTTGAGCCCAGTCTGATCTACAGAGTGAGTTTCAAACCAAGTAACTCACGGCTACATGATTAGATTCAGCCTAAAAAAAACCTCAATAAAACAAATAAACAATAACAACAGAAGCACACACATACAAGCACACACACACATGCAAGCGTACCATGCATACATGCAGCATACTACACACACATACACAACAAAAAAGAATCCCACAAAACCCCAGAAAGAAGTTTATCTTTGTTTTGAAGGACTTGACTTCAAAGGATAAATCAAAAGGGTTTTAATCTGACTCCATGCAGATGGACAAGGTTGAACACTTAGGGAAACCAAAGGACGGGGTGATGGAAGCAACAATGTAACAGAGCACTCTCGGTTTACCACAGGTAACTGGGGGAAGCAGCTTGGGAACACCAATGTCACCTGATTCCTGTGAGGCACAGCATATGCAGCATCTCTGCTACCGCCCACATCCTTCCAGGTGCTGGACTCTGACTCCCTGTAACTGGCTGACACCTGTGTTTCAGCACCCCCATCATCTTCATAGCCCAAAGTGTGCAAGGATGGTAAAGAAGTTCTCCTTGGCTCATTCTGCCAGCCTTGCCTGCATTAGGTCATTAACACATAAAACAGGCAACAAGTGGTTTAGTTTAGCACCTGACGCTGATACCAAAACACATTTTAAAAAAATATATTTATTTTTATTTTTTTATGAATTGGTGTTTTGCCTGCATGTATAACTGTGTAAGGGTGTCAGATCTTAGAATTATAGACAGTTGTGAGCCACCATGTGGATGCTGGGAATTGAACTCAGGTCCTCTGGAAGAACAGTCAGTGCTCTTAACCTCTGAGCCATCTCTCCAGCTCCCTGAAACACATTTTTATTTATGAGTTTTGGAGACAAGATCTCACCACACAGCCCAGGCCAGCCCAAACCCCTAATCCTCCTGCCTTAGCCTCCCAAGTGCTGGAATTAATGGCATATCCTGCTAAATGTTTATACACATCTTAAATGCACTGTCTCTAAGTCTGTGCCAAAGAAGTATTTCAACTGTTAAATACATAGAGCTGAAAGATGACAGTGACTGTTCTCTTGCTCTGTCCCAATAGTATGGCTCTCTCTCTCTCTCTCTCTTTTTCTTTCTTTCTTTTTTTTCAAGACAAGGTTTCTCTATGTAACAGCTCTGGCCATCCTGTAACTAACTTTGTGGACCAGGCTGGCCTTGAACTCAGAGATCTACCCTTTCTCTGCTCCTGAGTGCTGGGATTAAAGGCCTGTGGCACCACGCCTGGCTGTTAAGTATTTCTTTATACTTGTTTTTATACTCATACTCTCTATATATACAACTCACCTTGCTATTAGTATTTGTAAAGAGATTTCTTTTTATTTATGTGTGTGTGCGTGCGCACACATGTGCAGATATCTATATGAGTGTGAGTGCAGGTATCAGCAGAGGCCAGAGGAGGGTGTTGGATTCCCTTGGAGCTGGAGGTAAAGGAGGCTGTGAAAAGCCTAACATGAGTGCTAGGAACTGAACCTGAGTCTGCTGGGATGTGACAGATGCTCCTAACCTCTGAGCCATCTTTCCTCATCTGCTATTAGTAAAGCTTTATTTGTTTGTTTAAGGATTTAATTCTTTTTTTTATTTTTTATTTTTTTAAAACACTTTTATTTATTTTTAATTATTTGCCTTGGTGTTTTGCCTGGAACTGGAACTACAGACAGTTGTTAGCTGCCATGTGGGTGCTGGGAATCGAACCCGGGTCCTCTGGTAGAGCAGATGGTGCTTTTAACCACTGAACCATCTCTCCAGCCCCCAGGATTTAATTCTATTATTTTTATTTTAGTTACATGTATATGTATGAGTGTCTGTGTGTAGGTGTATACTTGTGAATGCAGATGGCCATGGAGGCCAGAGACATCCGATCCCCGGGGCTATAAACGCCTAATGTGGGTGCTGGGAAAGAAACTCAAGAGCACACTGAACTCTTAACGTGGAGCCATTTTCTCCTGCCTTGGCTTGGTGTTTGTATCTTTGTTTGTGACAGGGTCTCACTAAGTAGCTCTAGCTGGCTTGGAACTTGCTATGTAGATCAGTCTGGCCTCCTGTGTGTTGAGATTAAAGGCACGCATGAACCACTGCACATGTACACACACAGTCACACACAGTGAAGAAAGTCTATCTGTGTGCTAGGAATTCCTCTTTCTTAGGTGGTTTTAGTTCCCTCTGGTTTTCACTGATATAAATAACCCTGTAATGCACTTTGCACAGTTAATCTCTTAACTACCAAGGATTTGTTCTAGAAAGCAACCATGCTATGGTATATCGCTGCATCCAATGTAAAAAAAATAATAAAATGAATCGAACCCAAAACTATAAGTAGCAGTTTTCTTATCCACACAATTTAAATATCTCCATCTGTGCACGTGTGTATGCATAAGCCTGTGTTTCTTACTAAAGCTGAATAATTTTCCATAATTTACCTGAGTTACCATCCTTTTGTTGTCAATTGTCTACTTGTATTTTGTTGCTTCCAGTGGTCTAATTTGAAACAAGCTTTATCTACTAAAATTAAAACCCTGTTTTCAGCCTGGAGGTGGTGACACATGCCTTTAATCCAGCACTTGGGAGGCAGAGGCAGGGGATCTCTGAGTTTAAGGCCAGCCTGGTCTAGAGAGCAAGTTCCAGGACAGGCAGGGTCACAAAGTAAAACCCTGTCTCCGGAGAGATGGCTCAGCAGTTAAGAGCACCGTCTGCTCTTCCAGAGGACCCAGGTTCGATTCCCAGCACCCACATGGCAGCTCACAACTGTCTGTAGTTCCAGTTCCAGGCAAACACCAAGGCAAATAAGTAAATAAATAAAATAAAGTTTAAAACCCTGTCTCCAAAAACAAAACAAATTGTTTACATGTTTACTATATATATTTACCCTGTTCTATTAGTTTTGTTTTGATTATGTACATTTTTTAACATGTAGATGATTAAAAGAAAAAAAATTTGGCTCATACAGCTTTTGCCTAGCATGTACTAGCATGTACCCAGGACTGATCCCCTAGAGCTACAAAATAATGACTTTTGTTGTTCTGTTTTTATTTTAAACAAGTATCTCACGTAGCCTCGGCTGGCCTGAATTCACTACATAGCCAAGGATGGCCCTGAACTCCTGGTCCCTCAACTTCCATCTCAAAAATGCTAAGATTACAGATGTGAACCACAATCCCCGGCCCCCCTCCCCCACCACCCTTACTTTACCTTCCACACTCCTAGCTCAGAAGTACATGGCAGGTGACCAGGCACTCAAGTCCACGGTCTTACACATGTGAATATCTAGAATAATCCTTTCATCCCATAGGGACTGGCTGTATGACTTGGGCAAGACTCAAAGCTCATTTGTTCTCACATAGTTAGTCGGTGTCCAGAAGTCTTTCCTTCTCCCGGCTCAAGGTCAGGGCCACCTCACATTCCCAAGCACCTCTCACTGCTAAACAGAGCAGCTGCTCACTAGTCTGGCTGGTGTAGCGCCTGCTTTAGAACATGGCAGGGCTAACCTCCCTCACCTAGACTAGCAGTTTTGCATTCTCCCTTTGATAACTTTATATCTTTTTCCTTCCAGTGAAACTTTATGATCATTTCCATATTTTTAGTTCAACTCAACCAACGTGTAATTCTTAGAAGAAAAACTAGCTATATTCAAAATGGAGTCAAAATTTCAATTTGGTACTGGTCCAGTTATGTTGTCCAGGTCCAAGTGATTCTCTTGCCCCAACTTCTATAACAGTTAAAACTATAGCCACTGTGACTGGCTAGAGTCAAAACTGAAATGTAAAATCCCCAGGTTCATCACTGTCATCCTGGTCACCTGGGAAACTGAAGCATGAGGAATATAGTCTGAGGCCATCTGGTATACATAGAAAGACCTTGTCTCAGAAAAATAAAAGAACAGTTAATGTTCCCGTGAGTGGCCCCCTGGAAAAGTGATGAAAGCCTAGTGACTACGGTTATATGGCCCCATACAGAGTGGCCTTGTGAACTACTCTCCACTATCGAGAGGATGCACGGCTGTGACGCGTCCCTACCGAAGCCTCAGCTCTGAGGTGGTGGCATAGGGCTCGATGACACTGTCCTTTTCAACGTACGAGGCGTCACTCTCAGAATGGGATCTCTGGCGAGGCTGGGGAATGGCAACTGTCCGTCCAGTCAATGTGGTAGCCAGGATGACTGCAGCCAGAGCAGACCTGTGGACAGAGACACCCACAAAGGCACTGAGTAGTGGACATTCAAGCTGCAGGCTGGACTGGCTACCGATTAGCTTCTGATAGCTCACTCAGTCTGTGATAGCCCATCAGAAGCCCCATTTAATTCTCACATTGACCGTATGAATCAAATTAGCACCGTCCATTCTTAAGAAACAACTTTATTTATTTATCTATTTGCCCTGGCGTTTGCCTGGAACTACAGACAGTTGTTAGCTGCCATGTGGGTGCTGGGAATCGAACCCGGGTCCTCTGGAAGAGCAGACGGTGCTCTTAACCGCTGAGCCATCTCTCCAGCCCCAGCACGGTCCATTCTTATAGCAACTAAATGATTTGCAAATGTGTTATCTAGTCAAAGAGATGTGGCAACACCAGGCTGTCAGTCCACAGTCAGACTTGTAAAGCCTATATTCAAATAATTGTCTTATTAAAATGAAAGATCAGAATGAAATAAATGAGATATAGGAAGACATGCCAGGTATTGTGGCACACATCTTTGATCCCAGAACTTGAGAGGTAGAGGCAGGCGGATCTCTGTGAGTTGGGGGCCAGTCTGGCCTACAAAGTAAGTTCTAGATAAACCTGGGCCACATGGTGAGACCCTGACTTTAAAAGTATATATAGGGGCTCAGAGGTTAAGAGCACCAACTGTTCTTAGAGAGGTCCTGAGTTCAATTCCCAGCAACCATATGGTGGCGCACAACCATCTATAATGATATCTGGTACCCTCTTCTGTATACTGTATACATAATAAATAAATAAATGAATTTTAAAAAGAAGTGTATATAAATGTAAGTAAACACACACACACACACACACACACACATAATGATGAAAAGACCCATCAGTTAAAACACATGTCTGTATTTCCAATGCTAGCTGGCCAGCCAGCTGAGTCAAAAAGTCAAGCTTCTGATTCCATTAGAAACCTGTTTTAGTGGGGCTGGAGAGCACTGACTGTTCTTCCGGAGGACCTGAGTTCGATTCCCAGCATCCACATGGCAGCTAACAACTGTCTGTAATTCCAAGATCTGACACCCTTACACAGCTATACATGCAGGCAAACACCAATTCACATAAAATAAAATAAAAAAAAAATTTAAAAAAAAGAAACCTGTCTCAGATCAGTAAGATGAAGAACAGAGAAAGACATCACAGACAAACTACACGCTCACATGTATATAAGCCACACACACCACATACGTGACCACTAAACTACAGGCTCACATGTATATAAGCCACACACACCACAATATTGACCACTAAAACCAAATCCAAAAGGAAACAAACAACTCCACATGTCACTGAGTGCTACTGTGTTCCCATCCCGTTTTTTCAGTTAGCACTGGCTCACAGACCCCCAACCCTTACTCTTACCTAAGGATGTCTAAGTAGGGCCTTCTGCTCTTGGGTCTTGAAGCAGCTCCAGAGAGCTGAGGCAATAAAAGGCAACCTTTTATTATTTACAGCCGCCCTTTTCAAACAGTCCTGAGCTTAGAACAATGAGGTGAGTTGTGTAAGTCAACCACAGGATGGGAAGTTGGTTGCCAGAGGAACCAGCCAGGTGCTCAAAGGGAGAGAACTAACCCAGGGGTGGGTGGAGCAGGGCTGCTGGAGGTGATGACCAATGGCAAGCCTTGCATCAGCTGCACCTACACAATGAAGTTTCCATACACACAAGACCAGCGTGTGTGAGTCTCTGGCTTCTGTCACCAGCATCCATTTCCCCCAAAATGAGTGGTTTGGGGAGCCTGCAGATAGTGGGGTATGTGAGGACTTGTGGGACGGTGACAGACACCTCGAGGTGCTAACAGCATGGAGACAAACACTTGTACTTGGGACTTTCCCACACCTCGCCCCGTGGACCACTTCATATGCCTATTTGTGTCATCTCAGCACTTGGGAGAGTTGAAAGAGGAAGATCGCAAGTGTGGAGCCAGTCTGGGCTACCCTACCTCAGAGCAGACTAAAATGAAGAGTAAAACAGCCTTCATAATAAACCAATAAACACATGCAAACACCAGCTGTGGATATTTGTTACGTATTAAATAAAACCTGAAATATCAGAGACAGCACACAGTCAAACCCTAAGCAGACAGCTCAGGAAATCTTTGATCCTTAAATACAAGGATAAACAGCTGTGAGTCAATCACACACACCTTTAATCCCAGCACGGGGAAAGCCAGGAGTGGTGACCTACACCCTTTATCCCATAACTCCAGAGACAGAACTTTCTCAGTTTCTGTGAGTTCAAGGCTAGCTACAAAATAGAGTAGTTCACACCTTTAATCCTAACCTGGATGGGATAGGGTATATAAGACCTCTTAGGAACCCAGCAGAGGCAGAAGTGACCAGGAGTGAGGCTGAGGAAGTTGCAAAACAGCTGGGTGAGAATTGACTGTGGTGCTTCCTCTCTTTGATATTTCAGCCTCGATATTTGGTTCAGAGTCTCATTTAATACAATCCGAATTCGTGCAACTACAAGCAGTTTTCCCACGAAGCCCTATCAGTGTAGAGGACCCTGCAGGCTGATGGGCAATGGGAACTGTGTGACTGGGGAGATGAATTGTTGAAAAATCAAAAGCTGAGATGACCATTTACTACCATTTACTCCTCTGGCCTAATCTCCTCATGCCTTGGGTAAAACTCTAGGAACATAATGTTGGATTTAAGAGACCAGTTGATTCCACAAATGCTAAGAAATCTGTGAGCCGCCATCTAAACCTACAGACAGTCCATGCTCTCAGTATCCTGCGTCTCTGATGTCTGCCGCTCCCACTGTATTTGGTAAATGCACTGATCTGTGACTTCCTTTTGCTCTCCATATTGAAGCATGCCATTCAAGGTAACCAGAATCCATACTTTAGCACCACAATCCCTCATAGTTAGTTCAGAACCCAGACCCTGTTCCCAGACCAGGGCCACTCATTTCTAGCTCAGGACAAACTATCTCTTATTCCAAGGGCTGGTTTTGCATCTTTCCCTAGGATCTGTGAGCGCACCTCTTACTTCAGGTCAGAACCCAGGCAAAACCACCAGTGGAGGTGGGGGGTAGGTAGAGGGGGTGGGGGATAGGGATTGGGGGGCGCTGAGCCCTCAGCTGGAGAGATCTGACACAATCTTTAGGTGGATAGTCTTGGAACTTAATTGGATTAGAGAAGACCCAGCCAAGGCCCCCTGAAGAATGAATCGCCTACTAGCAGAGAGAAGAAATCCCAAGTGATGTGTTGAGTGTTATTGGGTAAGAGCTGAGGGGCTTCCCCTATAACCTCAGAACTACATCCATGAAATGCCCAGAAATTTAAAAACTAATCAAACAATCCCTTACACTCAACCTTTCAACACAGACATACCAGAATGGCTCCCATGATGAACAGTGGCAAGCAGGGCTGTTTTGGCACCCACAGAAAGGGAGACAGCAGCAATACTCATAAGCATATCCCAGAAACTGTCTCTTCATAGAGAACACAAATGCATCACAAGGCTAAATGAACAAGGGCTACCCTGCCCCTAACTGCACAGAACTGCCAAGAAACTGTCGGAGAGGAGTCACCCACCACTTTATACCTTAGCCACCTGTGGGTGTTCAGCACCTTCAAATACCTGCAGAGTAGGCGTGGATGAAAGCTAACCGACCAGCACTATGAGATCCATACTCACAGCTGAGGCTGCATAAACACTTAAGTCTCAGTGACACGGTTCAAACACTGATGGGCTGGCTGCACAGACCACCTTTGTACCAGTGGCTGGGGCTACTACCCAGACATCCGAAGCCCGTGATCAACACCTGAACCTCACAAGTGGCCCAAAACAGAGATGACCAGGGCCCTCTCAGTGTTACTCAGAGGGGGGACTGCTTACTTAGCACTCTCTAGACTTCTTGGCACAGAGTGGTCACTAATAATGGCTGTCCCTGCTATGTGCTGCAGGCAAAATCAAATACTAAAACACTACAGAGGCTTTTCTTACTCCAGTGTTAGCTCGTGTCTGCTGGGCAAACACTGATCACCAAGCCTTGTCCTCAACCCTTCAGAGTTGATGTTCTAATCAAATGCATAAGAGCTATCAGTGCCGAAAAAGACCAACTAGAACATGGTACCCTGGAGTGAAATTAGTTCTTACTAACAGCTAATAACCAAAGCAGCACATCTCACAGATTAAAAACAGACTATCTGTGGACCGCGGGGATGGCTCAGTAGTTAAAGAGCACATACTGCTCTTGCAGAGGATCTGAATTTGATTCCAGCACCCATGTACCGTGGTTTAACCACCTGTAACACCAGCTCCAGGGATCCAATGTCCTCTTCTGGATTCTAAGAGTACCCACTTCCAAGTACACACACACACAGACACACAGACACACAGACACACAGACACACACACACACACAGAGGCACAGGCATATACACATAATTTAAAAATTAAATTTTTTTTCTTTTTTCTTCAAGATAGGGTTCCTTTGGGTAGCCTTGGCTGTCCTGGAACTCACTCTGTAGATGAGGCTAGCCTTGAACTCACAGAGATACAAGTGCCTCTGCCTCCCTGAGTATGTGATTAAAGGCATATGCCAACAGCAACAATTAAAAAAAAAAAAATGAGACTAGCTAGGCATGGTGCTCACACTTATAAATTCACTTTTAGGAGGTTGAGGCAGGAGAGCTGCTTTGAGCAAGGCCAGCCCGGAGTACAAAGCAAGAACCTATCAAAAAAAAAAAAAAAAAAAAAAAAAATCCATCAAAACAAAGTTTCCTAGTGTCTAAAATCTTGGCAGATATAGGCAATGGTTTGGGGAATGGAAAGAGAGTTGGCTGTCGGCTACACAGAGCACTAGGGGTTAAGAAACACCAGATCCTGGCAGGGAATATCTTCCTTCCTTTTAACACAAGGTAGTTCTTTTAAAAGGCAGAATTATAGCCAGGTGACGGCTATAATCCCAGCAGAGGCAGAGGCATCTCTGGGAGTTGGAGACCAGCCTAGTCTACAGAGTGACTTCCAGGACAGCCAGAGCTAGCTAGTTCTCCCGAAAGTACTATTAACTTGATGGACACACGGCTGAGATGCAGAACACATGTTTAGCATGCACAGGCCCTGGCTTCCATTCCCTGGAAGAAAGAAAGGAGAGAAGAGGAGGGATTGACTTAACCCTGGTGTTTTCTATTTAATAAGCCCCGACTGCATCCAATCATGATTCCTGAGATCCTACACTGAAGGAGACAGACTTAAAGTAAATTCGTCAGACTAAGACTATCACAGGGTGGTGGCAAATACTGCAAAAGATACGATTCTAGTCACTCTCTTTGTGATCTCTTGGCCAGGGTTCAGCACTTGATGGTCAAGCATGATGGTGACCCTCGGTGCTGCTGAGCTTGAGACCTACCTGGGTCTCTCTGGAGATGGGTTGGGGCTTCGGGGAGGAGGTGTGCGTGGCACCGCTGGCTTCGGAGCAATGCTGGCTGCTGGGAGAAAGCCATGGATGATGCGACTCTGCACAAATGAAACCCAAGGCAGGTCACTGGGAGGAGGAAGTCACGTGGGTCCTGTCTCATCTCCCAGCTGAGGTAACAGCAGGGATCCAGTCCTGTCAAGAGTCCCTCTCCTCCCCAGTTCTCAAGGCAAGTACACTCACAAGGGCACCCCATCACGCTGCCCTCTGAGGCAGTCCTCTTACTTTCTCCTTCAGGCAGCTTTCCTGACTAATCTTATTTGCAGCTTAATTGAGTTAATCAACACCCGGTGCATTATGAGGCGCACCTTTGGGTGTCTCTGTTTCCCAGAGAGGATTAACAGAGCTGGGATAACCTACCCTAAATATGCCAAGAACCACCTCATGGGCCGGGGGCTCAGACCAAAGAAAGAGGCTAACACAGCTGAGCACCAGTATTCTTTTTCTGTGTTTCCTAGTCTGCCAAGATCACATCCTACACATTCCTGCCACCACGGAGCCACCCACTGCCACATCGTCCCCACCATGATGAACCACAACCCTTCAAAACTACGAACCAAAATAAATCTCTACTCCCACAAGTTACTCCTTGTCAGGTCACAGCCAACAAAAAAAGTCATTAATACACTGGCCATTCACTTCCAGGTTTATATCACATAGCAATGTTCCCAGTGAAGTCACCCAGGATCTCCAACTCCTGAGCAACAGGTGCCTTCCTTATCTTTACAAATCTGGAACTGAGCATACCGCCTCACATCTGACGGGAGCTTGACTCCAAGAGGCTTTATCTCAAAGATGCACAGTAAGGAAAATGAGCCCCAACATAAGGCAAAAGTCAGAGAGAACGCCCACTTCACTTTAGGTAACTGGGTGCTGGGGTATCTTTCTTTCTTTTTTTTTAAAGATTTATTTATTATATATACAGTATACAGAAGAAGGTACCAGATCTCATGATAGATGATTATGAGCCACCATGTGGACGCTGGGAATTGAATTCAGGACCTCTGGAAGAACAGCCAGTGCTCTTAACCTCTGAGCCATCTCTCCAGCCCCTGGGGTGTCTTTCAGGTTCCTGAGCCCTGTCCAATCTTTGTTTTGTGAGCACTAGCCACTCACACCTACTAGAGGCAGGTTGCCATGACAACAATGAAGATGTTTTGTCTTCATCCTCGGGGGCATACAGTGGAAAACCCACACAGTTGTTATAGAACACAGAATTATGAGAAATGGCAAGAGATGAGGAAACTCAAAATGGCCTAAGGAGAGATGGATTCCTTCAGGGTTTTTTGTTTTGTCTTTTTTAATTTTTTTAGATTTACTTAAGTTACGTGTATGAATGTTTTGTCTGCATATATGTATGCATACATACCGCATGCATGCCTGGGCCTGCGGAGGTCACTAGAGGACATCAGATTCCCTAGAAATGGCATTTCACATGGTTGTGAGCCACCTTAAAGGTGCTCGAAGTTGAACACAAGTCCTCTGCAAAAGCAGCAAATGTTGCTAACCACTGAGCCACCTCTCCAGCCCTTCAGGTTTTGAGACCAGCAAGGAGGCTTTAAGTGTTTCCTAGGTGTGTGGGGAGGGAATCACAGAGGCATTAAGAGTAGGTCTTCGCTGCCTCTACATTGGAAAGGGGACAATATGAAAAGAGAACTGACAAAGCACTACGGCAGGTGGCTTGCTGAGGAAAAGTGGACCTAAGGGTGGACCATTTAAAGTTATTTCTGGGGCCTGGAGAAATGGCCCAGTGGTTAAGAGCATGCACTACTCTTTCAGAGAACCAGTTCCCAGCACCAACATCAGGTGACTCACAACTGCCTGTAACTGCAGGGAATCCAATGCCCCTGGCTTTCACAGGCACTCACACTCAAGTGCACAAACTCACACTTAAGAAACTTACACATAATTAAAAATACATCTTTCTTAAGGGTTATTGCAATGAGGATGGAGCTCAGGGAAAGATCTGGAAGGACACAGCCCGGACAGAAGGAACAGAAAATCCCAGTGTGGCTGGAGAATGAGTGTGTGCTGGTGGTAATGGCAGTGGCATGATCAGATCTACGGTTTTAAAAGTCCCGGTCATTGCTCTGTAGATAGCAAATCTCAGGAACCTCGGAGGTGAAAACAGAGAACTTAGGAAACAGCTGATTACGAAGCAGTCCTGGTAGACAGAGATCAGGGTGGGCATGGCCCAAGATTTTGGTGGGCAGACGCGATGGGCGTGCAAAAGCGAGTACGTGGTGAGGGGTGCAGGGAGGAAGCAAGAATGCATTCCCTGCGGGGACATCCGACCATGAAGCAGTGAACTCCGGGCCAGGAGAAGAATCCCGACTGGGAGACAGTGATTCCGTACGTGGCGGATTCTGGAGATTCTTTGGAACACCAAGTCAGAGTTTTTGGAACTAAATGCTCCCTGGCAGAGCCACCGCCCCGCTCCCACGTCAGGCCCCTGGGAGTTACTCACGAACTGGCTCCGGCGGTTCCTGCGGAAGCTGAGGAGCATCCTGGCTGTGGGCTCGCGGCTCCGACACTCACCGATCAAGTAGCAAGAGGATAGCCCCGCAACCCGGGCAACTCCTCACATCCCAGCTCCCCGCGGACCCAGACTTCACAGCAAGGATGCCTCCCATTGGCTCTGTTTTGAGTCCCAACCAATCAGCATCAATTTTACTGCTCCTCGTTGCTCTTGACAACTTAACAAGGCGTCATTTAAATTCCAGCCAATGAGGAGGGAAACTGAACATTCCTTTCTATTAGTGGTTACCCTAGAAGTCAATCTTGTACTTATCAGCCAATCCGGCACTGAAGAGGGCGGGCAAAGTTAAAGAGGAGGGCTGGGCTGTGGGAAGCTGGAAGTGGCATTGCTTCGGATGATGTCCGCGGAGATTCTAGATCCAGACACCGTGAGCTTCCCTGCTTCTTCACCTCCTGACAGCGACTGGACAGAGGACACCAGAATTCAGAAAGGTGCTTAAAAAGAGGGACGGGGTGACTTAAAACAGGAGTGTCCTGGTTTTAGCCCGGCGTGGTGGCGCCCGGATGTCATTGCAGCACTTGGGAGGCTGAATTCGAGCGCAGTCTGAGCTACTAGCCGACTGTCAGTACAGAGCCAAGCTTCATAATAAGACCCAGTCTTATTTTTTAAAAAAAAATAAGAAATTTCTAGAATTTTTATTTCAGTTGATATAATCCAGTGCCTGAAAAGCCACGCCACGGATCCTACCAAAGAGGACCGGTGTAGAACTTTGTGCAACAGCCTGCTCTAGTGAGGTCTTGCATTTTTCTCATTAGATCAAAATCACAGATGGAAAGGAACTCCCCTCGTGGTCCCGGTCCGGTGCATGTGCCACTGGGGCATATCGTGGCTAATGAGAAATGGCGTGGGTCCCAACTGACTCGAGAGATGCAAGGTTAGTGAGTTGGCTGCCTTCTATCATACTCCTTTCTTCCCATCACATTCAAGGGGGAGGAGAAGGCGGAGTAACTGGCTATGGTGATGTTCCTTTCTCCAGAGATTGAAGCAGGAGAGTTGTTGAGTTGGAGACCAGCCTGGGCTACATAGCAAGCTCAAAGCCAGCTATGGCTATGAGAGCTTGTCTCTAAATAAAATAAAATAGAGTGGAGAGAAAGTTCAGTTGCTTTTGCAGAAGACTCTGCTTTGATTCCCAGAACCTACAAGGTGTGGTTCAGGGTATCAGACTCCTGCCTCTTCTGAGTTTTGGGCACTAGACATGCACATATACAGACATGTAAAACAAACACATAAATATTTTTTTAATTAAAAAGGGGTCCTAGAGGGCTGGAGAGATGGCTCAGAGGTTAAGAGCAGTGACTGTTCTTCCAGAGGTCCTGAGTTCAATTCCCAGCACGTGGTGGCTCACAACCATCTATAATGAGGTCTGGTACCCTCTTTTGTACTGTATACATAATAAATAAATACACATTAAAAAAGAGGGGCCTAGAGATTGCTCCACCCCAACACCTCCATTGGGCTGCTTATTATTGTCATTAATTCTGCCTCAGAGGATTTGGATTTGATTTCATCTTTTGGCTTCTCAGGGTGCTTGGACACGCACACACACACAGATATTTTAAAAATGAGTCTTCAATACAAACAAAAAACACATTATAACTGTAGCAACAAGTAATTTCTTATTATCTGGAATTTATAAAAACTCATTTTCGGGGCTGGAGAGATGGCTCAGCGGTTAAGAGCACCATCTGCTCTTCCAGAGGACCCGGGTTCGATTCCCAGCACCCACATGGCAGCTAACAACTGTCTGTAGTTCCAGTTCCAGGCAAACACCAAGGCAAATAAATAAATAAATAAAGTTAAAAAAAAAAAAAGATTTAAAAAAAAAAAAAACTCATTTTCTGGGACTGGAGAGATGGCTCAGCGGTTAAGAGCACCGTCTGCTCTTCCAGAGGACCCGGGTTCGATTCCCAGCACCCACATGGCAGCTAACAACTGTCTGTAGTTCCAGTTCCAGGCAAACACCAAGGCAAATAATTAAATAAATAAATAAAAGTGTTTTGTTTTTTTTTTTTTTTTAAAAAAAAAAAAACTCATTTTCTTGTCTATATTTTAAGGGAGAGTTAAAATCATGTTTGAGGAGGGTCTGGCATCAGCAGATTTTTACCTGTCCAGCAGATCTTGCATTCTCTATATCACTGAAGCAGACCTGGTGGCGGGACATGACTACAGAAAGAGACTTGTTCATGTTAGAAATGTAAGTACTGAATTAGAGGTGCTGAAACCAACATCTCTATCACCCATCTCAACTTTCCCAAGCACTAAATGTTAAGTTTTTGAACTTTAAAAAGAATTGTGTTACCAACTCATTTACTGTCTTTTCTTTTGAAGTCTGGACATCTTCAAGGGATTATAATAGCTGAAAAAACACACATAAGTGAACAGTACTTCCCAGCAGTCCAGAAGTTTACTGTGCTTGACCTTGGGATGGTGTTGCTCCCAGTGGCCAACCAGTTGGAAGCATCCAACCTCATTATCCAGTTGGTAAGTTCCAGGTTCCTTCCTTACATAATATCCTGCCAGGAGAGTCTCAATTTGCCTCAGATCCTTACATTCCAAAACTGCCTTTATTATAGTGGTGTTGTTTCTCAAAATATTTTTTTAAACTTTATCTATTTATTTGTTTGTTTGTTTGTTTGTTTTTCAAGGCAAGGTTTTTCTATGTAACAGTCCTGGCCGTCCTGGAACTCACGTTTTTTTTTGTTTTTTTTTTTTTTTTTTTAATTTTATTTACATTAGTGTTTTTGCCTGTGTCTTTGTCTGTGTGAGGATGCCAGATATCCTGGAACTGAGTTACAGACAGTTGTGAGTTGCTGTGAGTGCTGGGAATTGAACTCAGGACTTCTGGGCGAGCCGCCAGTGCTCTTAACCTCTGAGCCATCCCTCCTCTCCAACCGTAAACATTTTTTGCTTTGTTTTTCAAGACAGGGTTTCTCTGTGTGGCCCTGGCTGTCCTGGATGGAACTTACTCTGTAGATCAGCCTGGCCTTGAACTCACGGAGAACCACCTGCCTCTGCCTCCGGAAGTGCTGGCATAAAAGGCATTTGCCAGCACTGTTTGTTCTTTTCAAAATAATTCTGATGCAGGATCTCGTGTAGCTGAACTTTGAGGCGAGCATCACCACACTGGGTTTTAGGCAGTGCTGCAGACTGAAACCAGGACTTACCGCACCCAAGGCAAACACTCTACCAGCCAAGTGACACCTCTGTCTGATCTCTTGAAACATTTGCACTTCTGACTGTTATAAGCGTGTAACAGAGGAAGAAGTCGGAGCTCTGGTTTTGAACTGCGGGGCTGCACTCATGCCATCACCATTACCTTCCTTGCATTTGTACTGTAGTGGTAAAAGTGGCACAGGCAGCCCCTTTGCCTCATTCTCACATGCTGCTGTCTAAGTATTAGCATCTTGGCTTGTTTTGTTTGCTTGTTTGTGGGGTCCTCTCCTATAGAGCTTCTAGTAGCCCAGATGGTCCTTCAACTCCTGATCCTACTTCCCCAGTTCTTAGAATCACAAGTATTTACCACCATGCTAGGCTAAACCTCAGTTCTTTTGTGTATAGGCTCATTGCATTTCTTCCTTCCTTCCTTTCTTTCTTTCTTTCTAAGATTTATTTATTATGTATACAGCGTTCTGCCTGCATATATGTCTGCACACCAGAAGAGGGCGCCAAATCTCATAGGTGGTTATGAGCCACCATGTGGTTGCTGGGAATTGAACTCGGGATCTCTGGAAGAACAGTCAGTGCTCTTAACCTCTGAGCCATCTCTCCATCCAACATTTATTTCTTAAAATAAATAAAATAAAAATTCTGAGGCTAGGGGATGGCTCAGTGGTTAAAACGCCTGCTCCATAAGGACCTAAGTTTGGCCCATCCCAAACCTATGTGAAAATGCTGGGCATGATGATACTCACCTGTAATCCTAGCCCTACAGAGAAAGTCAGGCAGATGCCTGTGGCTTGCTGGCCAGCTAGCCTAGTATAGTCAGCCAGCTAAGGAGTCAGGCTAAGGAGAGACCCTGCTTCAAACCACAGGAGGCTGGAGCCTGGAGAAATCCCTAAGGCTGACCTCTGGTGTCTATATGCATGCAAGGGTGTATTCCTTCATGAACATACACACAATAAACACCACTGGTCTCTTGTTTTTGCACTGTTCCCGGGTGTTGGGTTTGTTTGCTTATACTTTCCTAGGCAGCTTCTTTGCTTTCCGATAGCCCAGGCTGACTAACCACTGTGGTCCTCTCACCTGAGCTTGCTTAGTGCTGGGAGTATAGGCGTTAGACTTGCCATGCCTGATCCTCCCAGGAACCTTTGCAAAAGTGTCACAGCTGGCACGTGCTCAGTGGGGTTCATGTGCCACCTCAGTTCCACCCCTGGAGCACATGTGGTGAAACAATAGATTCTGCTCCCACAAATTGTCCTTTGATCTCTACATGCATGCGTCTCCAACAATGCAAGATAGCATTTCCCACCCATGAGAAGCCCAGTAAAAATTCACAAAAGTCAAATAAATAAATACTTTAATTAAAATAGTGTTGAGAGGCAGCTTCATGGAGCATGCCTACAATTTCTGCTTTTGAGAGCAGGGAGATCATAACTTGAGAATGGGGGGAGTCATAACTTTGAGGTTACATAATAAGGCTCTGTCTTTAAAAACAAAGTGACAGGATTAGAATATATATCTCTGAGGTAGACCACTTGAGGCTGAGTTCAATTCTTAGCACTGGGGGAAAGTAATATATGAAGCTTACCTCTGACCAGGATAGGGTCTGAGTATTTTTTGGTATGTGAGTTATTGTGTTATTAGGGTTTTTTTTTTTTTTAAAGCATTATTGTGTGTGCATTATATGTATATAGGCATGCATGGCATGGCATACCAACTTTCTGGGGTCCACTCTCCTTCCACCTCTGCCTGGATTCCAAGGGTCAAGCTCAGGTCAGCAGACTTGTGCTGCAGTCCTCTTTGCCCGCTGAGCCCTCTTACAGGCCCCTGGGTTACTGCTGTTATGTGGACGAGCACCTAGGGTTGCGCAAATTGGAAATGCAAACAGGCCCACAGCTTACCAACTCCTCTACACCACCTCCAGTATCTTGTCTGGAGAATGCGCTTGTCCACATGGGTAAGGCTGCTAACGGCTGCTAGGTGAAGCCTACGTGTCTCCTTTGAGAGCTTGTGGGGTCCTAGCAGGGACACAGCTGCTCTCACTCTTGGCTGAAGAATGATCCTGCTATGTTGGAGACCTTTGTCCTTTCCAGCCAAATGTGCTCTATCAGTGGAGTGGCAGGTGTCTCAGTCAGATTGCCTTCTCACTCCTGGTATCGCCTAGTTTGTCCTTTGACACACGGTCTCACTGTCTAGATCTAACAAGCTGGTCTGCCTGCCTTAGCCCCTCAGTGCTGGGACTGTACACACACACACACACACACACACACACACACGCGCGCGCGCCCTTACGTGACTGCCAAGCTTCTACAGGTCCCTTTGAAACAGGTCTTTGAAATATTGTTTACTTTTGCTGGCTGTTTAATCTCATGTGTGTGTGTGTGTGTGTGTGTGTGTCTGTCTGTCTTTGGGGAGTTATTTCTCTACTTCCTGTATATGAGAACTAAACTTAGGTCACAAGACCTACACACCAAGCACCTTCACCACTGAGCTATCTCACCAGCCCAGGAGTTTTATTTATTTATTTATTTATTTGCCTATCTATCTATCTATCTTTATTTATTTATTTACTTACTTACTTACTTACTTATCTATTTATTTCTCAACAGCCCAGGACATTTATCTATCTATCTATCTATCTATCTATTTGCAGAGTTGGGAACTGAAGGTCTTGTGCATGCTAGGCCAGCATTCTACCACTAAGCTACAGCCCCACCCAGTTCTTTGAACTAGGGTTTTTTGTTTGGGTGATTTTTTTTTTTTAAGATTTATTTATTTATTTATTATGCATACAGTTTTTTTACAGAAGAGGGCACCAGACCTCATCATAGATGGTTGTGAGCCACCATGTGGTTTTGCTGGGAATTGAACTCAGATCCTCTGGAAGAACAGTCAGTGCTCTTAACCTCTGAGCCATCTCTCCAGCCCCTGATTTTTGTTTTTATTTTCTGAGACAGGGTCTCTACTCTTGGCTGTTCTGAAACTCGCCACGTAGCCTAGGCTGGCTTTGAACTCAGAGATCCATCTGCTTTTGTCTGTCCCGCACACTGGGATTCAAGATGTGCACCTCTACACCTGTCCTGAACTAGTTCTGAATTGATCATAAGTATGTAAATTCTCCATGTTTTTGACCAATTTCACCCCAAATATTCTGAAAACTCAGTTTTTATGAATTCTCTTTGTCTTTTGCATGGTCTATAAATAATTTCATCAATATCTAAGAACATATATTTCCGACATATGAAAATCCATAAACTGAAGTTAATAGAAAAATTGGTTTAATGGGCTGGGGAAATGGCACAGTAGGTAAAGCACGCTCCACCCAGCTATGAGGACTCAAGTCCCCGAGAGTCCAGAACTCCTGTAAAAGGCCAGCTGTGGTGGTCACGTCTCTAACCCTGGTGTTGGGGAGAAGACAGGCAGGCAGGTCCCTGGAGCTCACTGGCCATTCTAGCGGAGTGGGTGAGCTCTGGGTTTATAGGAGATCGCCTCAAAAAATAAGATGGGGAGCAGTAGAGGAAGACAGGCCCCACCTGTGCAGGCCTAATGCAGTGCATTTGTGTCGATACATAAACCACATGAACTATAAGTCCACCAGAGGGCACCCACGTGCTTTTTTCAAATTTTCCCATTCAGGTTCAAGAACAAACCAGGGAACCCAACAGAAACCCATTCCTCGGGAAAAAGCGGCGTGTGCTCTCAGAGCTGGCCCTTGTTCAGACCGTGCAACAGATCCCAGGGGTTGGAAAAGTTAAGGCTCCTCTTCTGCTCCAGAAGTTTCCAACCATCCAGCAACTGAGTAATGCTTCAGTCCAAGACCTTGAGGAGGTTGTCGGGCACGTGGTGGCGCAGCAAATCCACACCTTCTTCACCAAACCTAGGCGGCAGCAGCCCTGCAGCTGACTTTCCCTTCCATAGATTACACACTCTAACGTCCGGTTCTCATATTTGAAAAGGAAGAAAAAAGTTCTTCTCTCAGTGGTGAAGACCCGATGGAGCTCACGAGTCATCTTCTTGTCCATCGGTCCAGGCAGTAGGGCTGTGGGTGGCACCGCCCACTTTCTGCTAGGATGAAAACGATCCCGTTCAGATCACCCAAAGAGTGCGATCGGAAGCCTGTATGTCTCCTTTGAGAGCTTGTTGGGGTCCTCAGCAACACCCAGCTGGAGCAGATTTGTACAAGGCTCTTCCGCCTGCATCAGCCATTGAGAGGCCCCGTGAGGTCCCAGGCGCTGGATGTGAGGACCTGGCACTCTCTCTGGACTGCCTGTATTCCCAGCATCAGATCAGGGCCTTGGCTCTGGCCTTCTCTACACACATCAGGTTCCTGCATTCTGATGTCAGTGTAAACAAATGCCTCTCTTCCTTCACCCCTCCCCTCTCAGCACAATAAACATTCTGTGCCTTAGATGAATAACGGTTTGGAAGAAGTAATTAAAATGAAATAAAAACAATGAAAAAGTTATCTCAAACAATGAACATGACTATTTATTTAAATATTTATACACACAGCCCCTGGGATAGTGGGCACACTTTTCTAAAGACATTTGCTTTCTTAAGATATTGCACAATAGAAAAATATTTAAATCTTCGTTACTTCTCAAACTAAGATTCACAGGCTACATCTTTAAGCATGTCACTTAAACTATATCAACCATGACTCTGGAAAACAGTCACAGTGTCATCCAGCCTATAGCCCCAAAGTCAAGTTGGTAGGTAGATATATTGTAAAAAGTCAATAGAGGTCTCAACTTGAGGAAGTTTACGTCTTTACCTTGTAAACTGCAAAACTACTTCTTAAACCAAGACTTAAAAGACATAGTCACATATCTCCTACTTTAAACAAAAAGAGAAATGTTTCGAGTATCAAACAGCATATTTTCTACCCTGTAGACAGGATCTCCTAACACTGCCATCGCTGTGTTAGCAACTGCTCAGCGGATCCAACTGGTGGGAAAGTTGATCCTGGAAAAAAAAAAAAAGTCAGGGCAAAATTGGCACTAGACTTGATCTGGGAAATAACATTCAAATTATGGAGGAATGACGTAGAAAGTTGCCGTTTTCAGCTCGAGAATTCCCAAGGAGATAAAGCAGCCTGTTTTGTTTCTGTTTTGTTTGAGACAGGGTTTCTCTGTGTAGCCCTGGCTGTCCTAGAACTCACTCTGTAGACCAGGCTGGTCTCGAACTCACAGAGATCTGCCAAGCATCCTGGCTTCAGAAACCACCTCTAACTTGCCTTTACTCAATGGTCATTTGAACTTGAGGTTAAGAAATCACGATTGCCAAATCCAGACACTCAAAAATAGACCAAGGTAGGCTCCCCAGTTCATTTCTCACAGTGTCTGAATGTCTTAACCATAGCTATTAAAAATAGCCCTACCATCCAGGCTCTTCTATGCCCTACTTTATATAACTGCAGCCGTCGGTGTGAAAATCTTGTGCAGCTGGGTTTTCCACCAATTTCTAGGTTTCTTCTCACTTTCTTAAGTCCATCAGATAAGTTCACACTGAGAAGATGGGGTTGGAGAATGTTTCCATTGTGGCACAGGTGTTTAAACAGCCTCTTCAGCCTCGGAAGAACTTCCTTTTCCAGCTTCAGTACAGAGAACTGTCGGAGTTGAGCAGGCTAAAGGGAGTCGGGAGTTTCTTCTTGACCTGAGGCCTTGCCAGGCCAACCTCAGGGAGGCAAAGCGTGCTGGCCGACTTCTGTCTGTTCTTACTGGTGCCCCAACTCAAAAAGGAGAGCTTTTTTGAGATCTTCTTGGCTTTGTCAGTTTTATCATTATCATCCATGGACAGGCAGATCATGGAGTAAGTCTTCTGCATTCCCACAGAGTAAGTGGCGCACTTATTATGCTGCTCGTGGGGAAAGAAGAAGAAAGGTGTCAGATATTCCTAGACAGTAACTATTGACAAATCTGAGACTCAAGCCAGGTGAGGTGGCGCATGCTCAGAATCCTGGCACCTGGGAGCTAGAAGCAGGGCATTAGAAATTCAACTAGGAGGCCAGCCTGAATCACAGCAGACATTGTACTAAGAACACACAAGTTTGAGGCTCACACTGTCCATGGACAGCATTGTCTCAAAAATTAGAGAGATGGTTCAGTGGGTCCAGATGCTTGCACCCAAACCCAGGGTCCTGAATTCAGCCTGTGAACCTGTCTGATGGAAAGGGAAACAGGCTTAAGTTATACTGTAGCCTTTGCATGCATGCTATGGTGTTCTCAAACAAATAAATAAATGTTAAAAAACAAAAAAACAGGTTGATAGAACTATAAAATGTGGGTGGCTGATTCTTTTGTAGAATTAGGCTCTGAAAAGCTAGGACAGAGTGGCTGCAGAACTCACCAGTATAGGCACACCCACCCATGTAGGAGAGGAAAGAACTAACTGATGTCTGTAAATTGTTCCCCGACCTCCACATTGCTCCATGGAACACACATACCCGCAAATAAATAAAATTTAATATGTAAAGCAGACAGAGGCAGTGTGGCGGTACACATTGTAATCATAGCACTCAGGGTGCTGAGGGAGAGGGTGGTCTACAGTTTTCCGTTTGCTTTTTAATACACGGGACAATTTGGAGAGGCTATTTTGGTGAGTCCCCTTGTGTGTTGGCTAGTTTTATGTCAATTTGACCCAGACTAGTCATTGGAGAAGAAAGAACTTGAATTGAGAAAATGCCTTCCTAAGATCAGGCTGTAGTCAATGTGGGAGGGCCCAGCCCATGGTGGGTGGGGCTACCCCTGGACTGGTGGCCCTGGGTTCTAATAAGAAAGCAGGCTGAGCAAGCCACGGGAAGCAAGCCAGTAAGCAGCTCCCCTCCATGGCCTCTGCATCAGCTCCTGGCTCCAGGTTCCTGCCCGGTTGAAGTCCCAAGTTGCTTTAGGTCATGGTATTGCATCACAGCAACAGTAACCCTAACTAATACACCTTAGACTCTGGTGATTTTCCATCAAAATTCTCCTTGTCCTAGAATCCAACAGGGCACACACTCTATTATTAAAGACAATGGAACCAAAATCTAGAAGCAGATTGCAGGGCTTTGAGCATTTCCCACCCTTCACCTGTCTTGTGGCTACCTTCTTTCATGAAAAGGGCTTTCTCACATTCTCTTCTCCTCCTCACCCCTTTGGCTGGGAGTGAGCCCCAGTTAAATTCCACCAAGGCCTTCCTGCCTCCCCCATCATCATCCTTCAAGACAGCTGCAAACAGCCTGAAGATATTTCCCCAACTGACAGGATTCCTTGACCCCATATCTGAATAATGACCTCTGACCTGTCCCACCAGCCCTTTGCTCCCAGCCTCCTGTTACAATCCTCTCTACTCACCTCTAACCACTCAACACAGATATCCTCCCGAGAGCCTTGCCCTACAAGCGATTAAAGAACAGGCCCTCCCCTCGACTGCCTGGGTTTCACTCTCTCTCCTCCAGGTACCAGCCCACGCCCTGCATTCCTGCCTCACAGACCATTCCCAGCAGACACAGGCTTGTTCTATCCAAGCACGTCTGCGTGCACATACCCCCACATTCTTGGAGAAGCTTCGCTGACCCTTCCCAGGATCACTCCAGGGTCAGCTCCCTCCTCAGGTCCGTCTTTTCCCTTCAGGCTACTTTTTCCGTGTGCGCAGCATGCCTCCTGCTGCTGACTCCTCAGGCCTTTCTTGTCTTTGTCTGGGACTTTTAGGGTTTTATAGAGCACAGCTGAAAACACTGCCTGGTCAAATTCCTAAAGCCTACTGCCAAGAACACATCAAGGCCCAGTATTAACTAAGTGAAGTCACACAGCTTCACCATCAGGGCCTGATTCTCTTCATTCCCAAGCGTGGATTCTTTCCACTGTATCAGGAGTTTCCAAAATGCTCTACGGAGGAGTGCCGATCCCATCAGTCAAAACAAAGAGTGGCAGGTGACTGATACAGACGGGCACAGCCCTTTTTGTTCCTACCACTTGACTGGCTTTTTTCATCACTGGGAGGGAACCCAGGTCATACCAAGCAAGCCAGAGATGACTGAGCCATATCCCTAGCCCTCACCATTTGATTTTGCTTAGAAGGAAAGTAGTTATAAGCTATGTTCAGAGGTCGAGAGATGGTTAAGAGCACCTGCGGCTCTCTCAGAGGAACTCAGTTCAGTTCCCAGCACTATGTCAAAAGGAACACAACCAGCTGTAACACCAGCTCCCAGCGACCTGCCGCTCCGGCACCTGCACTCATGCGTTCATACATACCCACACGCAGGCACACACCTACTACACGCCGTTAAAAAACAATAACCAGAACTCTTTTAAGAGCAAACGGTGCTCAAGTGTCTTTCTTGGGGACCAAGAACAACCGTAACAATCATGGGCATCATTATCACACCTATTGGATCTCATGCCCTGCGTACGGGTTTTTCCTACACTAACTCACAGTGGCCCTGATGTAACTCCAAGGATACAGATCCTTTCTCCCCATTGCTTAATCTTCAGAGCTATTCTTGGACTTGCCCAAGGTCCCTGACTGGTTAAGGCCAGAATTCAAATCCAGCCAGGATTGTTAAATGACTACTTTTAACCACCAGGTCGGTTGAGTTTCTGGTGGCCTGGTTCAAAAACAGGGCAGCAACAGACAAACTTCTGACAGGTCACAGGAGCAGAGCAAGCTCTGTGGAGTCCAGATTCCTGGCAACAGTCAAGACTATGTCCAGCTGTCTGTTTAACCTCTTCTCAGACAAACTCTTGTTCCTGGTAGTGAATTGACTGCCTGTGCAGAAACACTGAGGATTTTGTATACATTTCCCCACCCCTTAGCATTCTCCAGGGTTTACTTCCAATGTACTATGAGTCTCAACTTCCTTGTCTTTATTCATTTTTGGCTGTTTCAAGGCTGCCCTCACTTTGGGAGGCTATGGAAACTGTTGTTGTGGCCTCGATAGCAGAAATGGGGGTTCCCAGAAAAGCCTGGGGGTAATATCTGCTGATCGACCAAGATGTGAGGGCAAACAGACCTACTCCAGCTGCCATGCCTTCCCCACCATGATGAACTGAGTCCTCTGAAGCCATGAAGCACTACAAATCTCTAGGCTGTTTGCATCTGTCCTTACTTCAGTCACAACAACATGAAGTTAATGAATAGTGCTGCCAAGTGTTGCATAGAAAACAGACACACACACACACACACACACACACACACACACACACACGCACACACGCACGCACGCACGCACGCACGCACGCACGCACTCACTCACAGTCTACATCACTTGGCCAGATACCCAGGGCCTGCCTCCAGGCAGCAGTTTCCTTCTGTAACAAACACCACACTATATCAGCACCATTCTGTAAAGACTGAATAGCTTCCAGGCTCCACCCTGGTAACAAGCCTGTACGCCACTTCCTGTAGCAGTCTCTGGTCACAGCACACTTGTCTAAAGGTCTTCTATTCCTCTAGCATAGTTTCCTGTTGACACTGTGCTCAGCACACCTTTTTTTTTTTTTTTTTCCTACATTATTATTTGTTGTTATTTTATGTGTATAAGTATCTGCAATGTCCAAAGAGACCAGAAGAAAGCACCAGACACAGTTGTGAGCAGCCATTGGGTGCTGGAGACTGAACCCAGGGCCTCAACAAGAATAGTAAGAGGTTTTAACCGCTGCCCCTCAGCTCCCACGCCCACCCCTCTTCCATGTCTCTCTCCTTCTCTTTTACTCACACCTGAGTTCAAGCCCTGTCAGCCTTGTACCCATTGCTGGACAACTGAACCACGTTAATCTTTTCAAAATCACACTCATGTTTTGCTTTTTTGTGCAAGCCTCACAGAGGTCCTTGGGTCAACTGAGGAGACACCCCGGGACCCTGGTAGCTTTGGCTTCTCCATTTACACCATGGTCTCTCCCTCTCACACATTCTCCCGCCATGATGCCATTGACCTTACCAAATAGCCAGGACTATGGGGCCACTAGGTCTGGATTTTCAACCTCCCAAGTTGCAAGTTGAATAAACGAACCTGTTTCATAAGCAGTTTGCCTCAGGTCTCTTGTTACAGTAATGAAAAGCTGACTAACATAGACACAAGCTTAGGCTCAAAGTATTGTGAATAAACGTTGTTATAGTATGAACAGTCCGAGGAACATTGTTAAGTGTGGCAAAGCACAGAGAAAACCTGCTACCTTAATCCTCCTCCTCCTTCCTCTGGGTAAACATTCAAAGACCCTAACCTCACACATAAACTTACAGAAGCACCAGATACTTGCCAAGATCTCACCATAAATGACGATCACAGTCTCTAACTCCCTTCTGTATAAACCAACCATTTGTTTAATCCATCCATCCACCCACTTACCTACCTAGCCACCCAACCATCCATCAGTTTGGCACAGGGTCTCCCAGTTTAGCCCAGGCTGGCCTGAAACTTAATGTCCCTACCTCACCCTTCCAGGTGTACACTATGCTCAGTTTTGGCTGAACATGTTTATATCACATTACTCCTGTGATAAAAGTCGGTTTTCAAGTTCCCTCTGACCCAAGGCAAGCACATCTCAGGATGATGAGCAGAGAGAACCCAGGATGACCTATCTCGGATGCTTCTGCCACGTTGTGTGTGTGTGTGGAGGGTGGACTCGGGGGGGGGGGGAGGGCTGACAATGCCAATGCTAAACTCCCACTGACCTCCCAGGCATTATTCACCACCAGGGGTGTTTGCACTCACCATGGATGACGTGGAATCCAGGAGGCTCACAACCTTCATTTCAACTTCGTCCCCTCCAAAGTTCTTGAGTAACTTCATAACTTCACCCACAGTCAGCCATTTACAGTCCAGGCCTTGGATGGAGATGATATAATCTCCTTCCTTGGCTCCTGCCAGCTAAAAAGAATCGTTTGAATAAATGCCAAGGGATTGTTTATTAAACCGTACCATGTCCCCAGAATCATGTCCTAAGTAGTCATTGGTGTAAGTCTGTTTGTCTTTTTTTTTTTTTTTTTTTTTTTTGGTGGTACATCCATACTCTAATTAAATACTCCAGCCCTGAGCTACATCCCGAGCCCTACATTTGCATAAAGTTTACTACAAGAAACAAAAATTCATTTGAGGAGGGTGGTGGGTAGGAAGCATCCAGAAGCATCACTTAAACCTTTGACATGGCCAAACTTCATCACCCAGCTACTTGGGCCCAGACTGCTGGTTCTGACACCCCTCCACACCCTCCCCACACCCACTTCCCTGTGGGCCCTCCCACTTACCGAAGCAGAACAGTGAGGATCTAAGAAGTGCACCTGGACTGGGGCGTTTCCTCTCAAGGTGAAACCCAAATCTCCTTCCTCCACTCGGAAGTGAATCCCCCGAGGAGGGGTCCATCTCTTGTTGGCCGAAAACACAGACAGGGGTCCCTTGGGAAGAGAGGGGCATGTGGTGAAGGGTTTAAAGGTTGAACTGCCTCGTGGCCCATGCTGGTTTCAAACACATGAAGTCAAGAGATGGCTCTGCTTTTTTCAACTAGCTCCACTGTGTCATATCAAGGGCAGTGTGTGCTGGTGCAATCATAAGAACAGTATTTACAATGTCTCTAATCTAGTCAATATATTTAAAATAAAATGACCTTTTAGAAATTCAATCATATTATCTCTTATTCTACTAGAGTTTGAACCTAGGGATCTGTGCATGTTAAGGAAGAACACTGTGATCAAGCTACACCCCTAAACCTACTAATTACTTTAATAAGACCAGGCATGGTGCCATATGCCTTTAATCCCAACACTCAGGAGACAAAGGCAGGTAGATCTCTGTGAGTTTGAGACCAGCCTGATTTACAGAGTTTTTAGGATAGGCAGGGTTACACAGAGAAACCTTGTCTCAAACAAAATAAAATAATAATAATCATCATTAAAGAAATAAAGAGAAAAATTAAAAGGTTCAAAAGTCTTCAGGAAATTTGTGAAATAAATGGTCAACATACCAGCTTTTGGAAGAAGTCTGTGACTGTCACTTTGGAAAACTGGGGTGGAGTTATTTCGACCACTCGCTCAGTTTTTGCTATGAAAGAAGATTATGAATTAGTGTAAGTGTCACAGAAAGTAGTTCTTGAAAACTTGGGTCTCAAGAGCTCCCTCCAAAGACACTAACCATGTCCCCTTGGTTTAAACACCTTGCAGTGTAGATGGAAAACTCCCAGCCTCGCCCAGGTGAGCATGCTTTTACTGGGGTATTTCCTATGGGCCTTAAGCCATTTGGAGCTGGGACAAAGATGACCAGACACAGCTCCATCTTCTAAGAGCCTGTTTGTGCAATGGTCCTCAACTTTCCTAATGCTGTGACCCTGCAATACAGCTCTGTATTTTCCAGTGGTCATAGGCAATCCCTGTGAAAGGGTCATTTGATCCCCACAGGTTGAGAACTGCTGTTCCAGCAGAAAGCCATTGTCACCAAGGCAGACTACCTCCATTCACACAATGACCTTGCCGATTCTTAAGAACATTAGCAGGATGCTGGGTTGCGTGGGCTTCTGTCTGGTAAAGCCACATGGTGAGCCACAGCTCTTCCTTCTGCCATGGAGTTTAGTCTCAACCTCCTGGGCCAAGGGGACTACAGCATCCAAGGAGAATCCTTGACAGGCTTTCCTTCTATTTGATGTGGGGTCACGTGGGACAAAAACTTGAATCCCTAAGCATTTCCTCCTTGTCTGTATTTTGGTTGTGATTAAGATCAAAAGCAGGGCCTTATACACACTAGGAAGTGGACAGAACCATGCCCAGCCCTCACTGGGGAATTCTAGGCAGGAGCCCTCCCACTGAGCCACACCCCAGCCCCTGTGGGGGGAGGGGGGGATTCTAGGCAGGGGCTCTACCACTGAGCCACACCCCAGCCCCTGTGGGGGAAGGGGGGGATTCTAGGCAGGGGCTCTACCACTGAGCCACACCCCAGCCCCTCACTGGGGGATTCTAGGCAGGGGCTCTACCACTGAGCCACACCCCAGCCCCTCACTGGGGG